>UCOM01003760.1:0-15873 GCA_900474385.1 Ormyrus pomaceus
AATGTTTGAAAATATAAGGAATAGCAAAGATATTAAACTGTAAATATAATTTATATTTAAATATATGTTAAAAATGTTACATATTATGTTTACAAGGATTTCTGTATTATTTAAAGATTTAAAATCTTGAAATTGAAGTATTCATCAATTAAATCAAAAAAATCTTGAAATAGAAGTATTCATCAATCAAATCAAAATAGTCAACAATTAAATTTGTTGACAACGGAACTCGGAAAGGTTCCTCTCTCCTAAAAGTCTCCCCTTCAGTTGACAAGCGGCGATCTTGCATAGAGGAGCATAAGAGCTTATATCGTTATCTTAACCTACTTCTATTAATATTATAATAAAATTGTTTAGTTCTTTTAAACGGTTGTCTTATTTATTTGGCCTTTGTTTCCTCCTCTTCATGAATAATCTGCTAACATTAATATTTTGATAATATTTTACGTATTATTTACGCCAATCAACACTTTATCGAATAAACTTCAAGCACTTAAATCCGCATTAATCGAACTTGCATACTTCCCACATGATAAATTGTTTTCGTTCGTCAACGTAACTTTAAAATAACAACTGTCTGAAGTCTAAAAAAGAAATAAAACATCCAACACCTGTTATCCAGTTTTCACGTAGATTTCCAAGGCAACAGCAAAACTGATGCAGAAATGAAATGGCAATATCCTAGAGTTTTCAAATCGGACGAGTGCTTCTGCTGGAGGATCGAAAATGATAGATGGAGGCGGAGCTTATTCTTTATTTTCAAAGCTTGCAAGCTCGCCTTGTCAGTAGTCTTAAAAAATTTACAAGCTTGTATAAAAAATACGAGAAATTTAGAAATCTATGTACATAAAATCGTTCACGAATAGTTTATTCAATAATGTTTTATAATTCTATTTATATATGTTTATTTAAAGATGTTTAATTATTTACACAAATACATTTTTTACTGAAAAAATTAAACTTCCTGACATAACGCAATTGGGGAACTAATCCTGAATAATCAAATTTCTACAAACTTTTAATGCAAGTACGAGCAACAAAATAGGTCAAAGGATGAGCTAAGAAAATGGCGATGATCGTAATACAAACGAGGCCAGAGTTGAGGTCGGCATTTATGAATATTCCCGAGACTTGGGCGCGTTTTAAGCCGTCGATTAGCCGGAGCAATGCCGGAGGGCAACAATGAAAGGAGCAGCGAAAGAGAGAGCGAGGGACGGAATATTCCCTCCAGCATTAATGAACCGAATTCAAGCGCGCAAGCCGAGAATAATCTCGCTCCGACGAATCACTTGCAAATTACGATGCGGTTATGAAGCGGCGAGCGGCTCTCTGGCTTTCTTTTACCTCACTCTCTATCTCTCTCTGGCCTGCGCCACTTTTCGCAGTCGGCGTTTTTTAATTGTCCGCTCGCAGGAAATTATTCACGCGTCGTTAATTAATAGTACGGCTGGTGGCCACTGCAAATTATGCCTTTTTTCGCGTTTTATTTTCGGATAGGGAACGAGAAATTTGAGTTATTTATTTTAGTTATAAATATATTTAAAAATTTCTGAGGGATAGAAGTGCTTGTTTTTTGATTACTAAATTTTAATTATCAAAAGTAAAATTAACAAAATTTTAGCTCTCTGGCTGCAATGTACAGAATAAAAGTAAAATTTTTTAATTTTTAAAGAAGAGAACATCTGATTATATAATATGATTTTATCAGCTCGGCAAAATTATCTTCTATGCAAATACATGTATTTTGAAGCTTTTTGAATCAGCATTTCAAAAAACTTAATTAAAAATTCACGAATAAAAAATATTTAATAATTTTCTTGTATATGTATTTATAAAACTTGTATTTTTAACGCTGCTTAAATTTTTTTACGCTTTATTTTTAATAACCTTTTTCTTTAATTTTTTTAAATTAAATGTTGTGCAATATTAAAAATTAAAAATATTTACTTAAATTAAAACTGACTGACTTTATTTTAAAAAAAAAATGCAAGAAATCTTATTTTACAAAAATAAATTTGATAGATTGAATTTTCGTTTCACCCTAACGATATCGATTCTCATCATATTTAAAATAATTTACTTTTTAGTTTAGTATTTTACTTAAAAAGTTTGATCAAATAACTTTCTGACTTTATTCTTTAACGATTGACTTTAGCTGATTACAATTATTTGTAATTCATTCTTATTTCACATAACTATTATTAATTCCTTCTTACTATTAAAATACTCAACTATAATCTGAAGTAACGTTTTCCACAAAATCAGGGCGCAATAATGCCGAAACCATTAATTATCGCAGAAAGGACAGCTCGATCAAAGGCTCTTATCGGGAAGCAATCTCAAAATAAGTATCGAATTTGCGAGATGAAATTTAACTCGCCTCCCCTCCCAGCCGGTAGGCGAACTGTAAAATTCGATCGCTCGGAAAGGAAAAGAGGCAGCTCGGCTGCATCATTGCGAATTTCCTACGGCTGCGCCTCGACCGGCCGAGCGCCAAATCGCGAGGAAATCGACGTCTCGTTGTTCTCTCCCCGCTCCCCCGCCCCGCCACCTCTCCAAGTTGCGCCGACATAAAGCGACGGGGTTTATATTATGAAAGTTCGTCCCCGGCCTCCTCCCCCGCCGCGCGTCTACGCGAAATACGGTGTATGTTGCGCCAGGCGCTGCACTGACCCTCGCCGCTGCAAGATACGTGATCGGTATATCAAGCGCGCGGTGTATATTGAAGTTTGTTGCGGGGCCCTGGGCGCGCGGGAAACCTTGTATCTGTCTCTCTTGGCAACTGTGTTTCTCTCGTGACTATATGCGCGCCCGGCGGGGTAAGTGGCACGAGTATGTGGGGTGGGAGGAGCTTTCGGCTTCGAATTTAGTACTCGAGGGGGGAGTGACGGGGAAAATGGAAATCCGTTTGGCGCCTGAGCCTTTGACCGTAGGATAATAAATCAAACGGATGCGGTAACGGGAAGTCCTTCACTCGCAACTTTGGTATCGTTGTTTAGTTTGGCGAGCGAGAGCTGATAAATTTTGGAAATCGTGTATAAGGATTTAAGGTTGATAGGACTTTTTTGGGAGAAAGAAAATGCATTTAACATTGGCTTTTGTAAGTATAATCACTGCAGGTATATTGTTCCCACAAGCGCAAGAAAAGTTCTTAATCCCAGGAACAATTTCTGCTTCGAATCTAATCCGTTTTTGAAAAAATAAAAGTTCACAAATCCGCCGGAGCCAGCAAAATTCAGTCAGATATACCTGACGAGAAAAGTAGAGGAGAATATTGCAGTACGTGAAATGTACGTCCATTGTAACTTTTCCTCGAGCATCGCACTTCGTATATTCTTGAATTACGAAAGTACTCCAAAAACAAAGATTCAACGAAAGTCACTTGATATGTGGAGGCGAAAACAATTACGTCGCCACTAAGGTAACATGCCTCGTAGTGGTGATAGAATTGACTGATTGCTTTCTGCGCTATGTTTGCTATTGTTAAAAAATGTTTTTGTTCAATTTATCAGGTTACCGTTCAAAATGTCTTGAAATAAAAGAAAGAAATTAAATTATCAATTCTACAAGCGTGGAAAATAATTTTAAGAAATATATTGATATTTATAGATAAATTCTGCAATTCAAAATTTGTTTATACTTGAATAAATAAAATTATTGCGTACCCTTTTATATTTCAAGTACAGGTAATTGAATTTTATCGAATTTCCCTCTCGAAAGCTTCGTGTTTCATTTGTCGAATACAATATGCCGTATATTTCTAGTAATATCTGTTAGCATTTACCTTATCCTTCGTCAGCTGTCTCAAGTTTTGAACGTTTAACTCGCGTGTCAATCATCTTAAAATCGTAAACCAAACATAAATACAGCATTTCGAAATCATAAAGTTTTATTACAAATCAACCCATCAATCATCAAGATCAAATATAACTTTATCCGAAATGAATTTTTATAATTTTTTAAAAATAAATATTTTTTATTCAATATTTTTTTTTTTCCTTTTTTGAAGCAGGAAACGAGTGAATTATCCTAACTACACTGGCTTATTCATACGTTTCCTAAAATAAAACCCTAAATATTATATTTACAATTGACCGAAAATAAAAACAATTTACTGCTCAAAAACTGAATTTTTCAGAAGCAACGCGACGCACACATTATGCACCCTAAAAAAAAGCGCATCAAACTAAACGTCCAAAACCCGACTTCATTCACCGCGCTCCAATATTAAATTTACATATCTTAATTGACGCGAAAGCCTGCCCATATATAAAAAAAAAAAAAAAATAAAATATTCCGTAGCGCACGAAATCCTCGGCGATTGTGCACACCGCGCCGATAGCGTCGCTCGCAGCAGCGGCCGGATCCACCTGCGCGCAGATTCGCCGCACGCGAGATGCAACCCTCCGCGGCGCGCTACGTGAACGCGCGTTATTGTGTGTGCGCCGCGGGGAGGGGGAGCAAGACTTATTGAAGCGAATGCCGGTTGCGTAATGCATCGGGGGAGGCGCAGTTTTTCGATATTTCATACGTGAAACGGTATGAAATTTGGCTGCGCAGCTGCGGCGGTGGCGGCGGCGGCTCGGCGCGCGGAAAATTGTGCCTTCTGTGAAATGTTGCCTGAATAAAAGAAATAAGTGCGCTGGCTATATATGCACGAATGTATGTGTGTCGGACTTTTTACCGCGGCAGGGAAGACTCCCGATATCACGTGTGTTCGGGGTGATTTCCCCGTTATCTTTCTTGTTTCTCAAAAACGTTTTCTTCAAGTTTCAGTATTCCCGGCGAGGCTCCTTCGTAAAAAAACGCTGCTGTGAAATATTTGAATCGGAAGGACAAGTCGTGAGCGGGGAAATTTATTTATAGACGAAATATAGTGTAAACAAATTTTAATTGTTGAATAACACTGTTTCACTTTTTCAATTGTTTATGCATCGGGTAAAAAAATAGAAGATTTTATCGTAGCGCTGTAGAAAGTAGTGGATTTCACAAATTACAATTTGCCAAATAAAATCAATTGATATTTTTCCCATCTTTTTACTATTAAAAATTATAATTTAAAAAATGTATTTTCTAATTATAACTTTTTACCGTTTCCCCGGAAACTCTACACTTTTTACTTTTGTAATTTAAAATAAATAAAAAATTTTACTAATTAACATCAGTCGTAATTCCCTGCTGTTTTTTACCTTCATTTTCCCATCTGCTACATACAGTAATTCAGTTTTTTTAGCAAAGGCCTTTTCTCCATTTCAACGGGCGAATCCCGAAAGAACGAACGTCAAGTTTCGCCCGTTAACCGTAATCCGAAGCCGGGCGGGAGGCCGTAAAAAAAAGGAGCCGAAAAAAGGTCGCTATACATTAACCGCGAAAGTGCGGGGAAAAGCTCTCTCTCCGAAAAAGAGCCGACGCGCCCAAGGCCAAAATTAAATACAAAAAGGAAACAAAGAGGGGGGCTGTGTGCAAAAGAGCCGCGCGCGCATCATTCGCGCAGCGTTCGAAAATTCGCCCGTTTCGCCGAATGTTCGCGTGCGCACGGCGGTGGGATATCATTATACCGGTGGAAAAGGATCTATGTAAATGGAAAATCGAGTGCTGCGCGATGGTACGGATATCCTCTGGCGCGATTTTCTTTAACTCGCAAATGGACGTACTCGGCGCGCGGAGGGCGAAGCGAATTTCGCTGAATTCAATTGCTATGCCAGTTTAGCCGAGTTTTAAAGTGCGTAATTTTGAACTTTCGAAATTTAAAAGAAGGACGTTATCGGCAGTGAATGGCTACATTTTACGAAAATAAAATTGCGACAAATGTTTTGTAACAACTTCGAACTGCATATTATATTTAATTTCTTATTTCACTAAATTTTTCTTCGGATAATAAATCATGAGATTGTTTACATAGAATAATATAATAAAACAACAAATTAACAAAATTATTACTCTTTTTTATGTGTTTAAATATCGAATGAAATTTTGTGCATTTTAGAATTTACAGATGTAAAAAAATTTTACAGACATCCTTCCAGGACTCGGTATGCGGTTCCAAAGTTAGTTTTAGTTAGGTAAAGTTAGTAACCCTTTGAAGCTTAATTTACATGAAAATTCGGTTCAAAAGGTTTTTCGGGTTGTTAACTCGGAACCCGGAATGGCGCATTTCAAATTTAAAGTAGTTACGTCAATATTATCTCCGGCAAAAACATACACGGTATTCCGAAAATGTATATGAACGAAAAGTATATCATCGGAATAGAAGTCAATATCCCGAACCAAAAATTCTGATAACATTTTTGAATGTTGATAATTAATTCTTGAGAGATAGAGAGATAGGTCCTAAAAACTGTTTATTTTCATTGTTAAATGTACATTTATACTTTCAATGGACATACTTTTATTTTTTAAAAAGTATTAAGTTAATAAATGCCTATTGAGAATCTATATGTAAATAATCAAATATTCTATAAATTAAAAGTAGTTTAACCTTTTTTAAGACCAAAAAAAAAAAAAAAAACTAATGGAAATATTTCAATTCCATACAAAACGTTATATTAACGTAACAGGTTTTGAAATTTTCGCACCTCTCTTTCAATCGTTAATAACAGTCATCCCATCAGAAGTGCTCGCTTTGAGGTTTCATTCGGCCGAACCCAGAGTCAATCGTTCCTTTTCATTACCGCCGATTACAGGGAATCAAAATGAAAAGCGGGGACGGGCCGCGCTGAAAAAGTTTGAGCCAAACGCCGGAAAATCGTATGATTCACGCGCAGAGTGCAATAAACGTCGCTCCGAAAACTCTTGAAATCGATTGCCCCAATCGAGGCGAAGCTCCTCCCGCCTCTCTCTCTCTTTGCTCCCTGTAATTTACGAATCGCTGTTGTCTCCCTCGCAAAGAGTGTCTCTCCCCCTTCGCTTCGGGGTGTTAATTGGAAAGCGTTAGAGCCGCTGCACGAGTAATTTCCTGCTCATTGTCTCGGGGAAATTGAGGATATTTGACGCGCGCGAACACGCGAGGCTTCCACGCCCGGGCGAGAGAGAGCTCGAGAGCGATTTCCTTTGTTGTTCGACTCGAAATTTCATAAGCGCCGTTCGTCGCGTCTAAGCGAGCGCGGGAGTGTGGGAGAATACGCGCGCTTTCCGGGCGCAGGTCCGGAGAACGTCTATTCCGGACGAACGATGAATTGCGCTCTCGCGGAGGGAGTGAAGTTGTGTAAGGGGGGGCTGTTATATTAGGCGGAATTAATTGCGGACTTACTGAAAATCACGGTTATTATGGCGTAATTTGCCCCCATTGAACTGGCACTGCTTTCGGAGTTTAGCAAACGCTTTATTTTAAACAAATCTCAGACGTTCGCCTGACGAAATTTATCATTTTCTTTGAGAAAGACGATAATTAAGTTACTAAATTAAATGATATTACTATATAATTAATTAAATTACATTTTACGTTTGCAACAATAACTTTTGACTATATGTTTAATTTTAGCTATTAAAAACGCGTGAATTTCACTTTCGTGCCTTTTTTGAAGAAACTTTAAAAAAGAATTTGAAATTCCGAATTAAAATATGGAAAAATACGAAAAATATTCAGTCGAATTTTCCGCTGAATCGAAAGTAAGCACGTTTACGATCTTATCCCTCCCGAGTTGGACCATGTATAATTTAATAATCATACTGACATATTTTCTCAAGTTTATGAAAAAAGTTAAAATTTTCATGAATATAGCAAAGATTTTAAAATATTTATGAAGAATCAAGACGTATACATAAAAAGTAATCAAATCTGGTATCCAATATACGTACATGCAATCGATTTCGTATAGTACTATGGAATAAGATTTGCAAATAAAATTTCAACTTCAGTCGCATTTTCACAATAATAGTAAAATTCACATTTTAAAAATGTTATGCATATTTGATGAGGTTGAAAATATTTTTCATTGCAAAAAAGGGGTCCCTAAACAAATTTTTATCGAAGTTTTAAATCCTTTTCTCCAAACCATGATTCGACTGTATTTGCACCTGGAAATTCGCGAAATTGTATAGCTTTGTGTAACGAATGTTTCGACTGTCTAGCAGCTGTCTAATGTTCTTCCTTATATTTCCGGTTACCTGCTCTCACCCTTCCTTATAGATATGAAGAGTGCTTCACTTTTATGAAAAATACAAACAAAATTTTATTTCGTTCCCTTTTATAAACGTATTTTATTATATACCCATACATTTCGTCTTGTTACCTGAATCATGCTTTTTTTTTTATAAATTTACATGCGGCAATTAATTTCTAACATGAAATACAAAAAGATTAAGGGGACATAAATAAAGTTTTTTCATTCGACGCGCAGCTGAAAACTTCAATTTGTTTGCATTTCAACAATCGTGGAAACTTTTTATATAAGCTTTTTTGTGCAAAACTTTTTGCGGAACGAAACGTAAACATAAATAAAAATATTCAAAGTAAATTAAAAATAAAGCAACTTTTGCTAAAAAAAAAAAAAATAATTGAAAATATCGTATGACAAACTTTTTTTCCGGACAGATCAAACAGCCTCGACCCTAAAAAGTTTTAAAACCACTTTTGTACCTGGTAAATTAACAAAAGGTTTTCGCCATTGACGAAGCTGTGACTTTTCACGAAGCATTACGACCTAATTTTTCTCGGAAAGTTTACCCAATAACCCAAGCAACCGAAAAGTCGAGTAAACCTAATCTCACAGAGTTGCAAACGCAAGCAACTCGCTACGCCGATCGTTAATGCCAGCTTTGCAAATCAAACCGAACCCTTCCATTCTGCGATGAAATTCTCATAAGTTCGGTATACTCACTCGCGGAAATTGATGACTCAACGACAACAACGTTGCAATATCAATGTATATATAAATCGATTTCGCCTCTATAGTAGACGATGTAATAACGTAGCGGAATCTAATAGCTGCATGCTTCGTCTATTGCGACTAAGAGAGATGGAGAAATTAATTTCATTACTAATTCAAAAGCTGGCCCTTATCCTCATTAGTTAATGCTAGCCGTGATGCAGCAGGGTTATATTACACTGAGAGGAATATTTGTGTATAAATTACTATTATCCTCCGTAATTGGAGGACATACTGCCATATTTACTTTAAAAATATATACCGATTATTTCATAAATTTTACTATTTAAATAGAAGAGGTAGCATTTAAACAAAACTAAATGTAGATTCATAATAGTTTGACGTGTAGACTAATTACTAATCCATATGTTATTTAATAACAAAAATGATTAACGAGCATGATTAATTTTATCAATAGTGTGTATTTACGCCTAGAAATGCAATATTAGACATAAATAATAGACAATTAATATGAGATTTCTCGCATTCCAATTGCTTGTTGATTGAAATCGGATATTATCAATCATGGATACAAGATTAATACATAGATTTGAATCCGATATTACCTGGACAATTGTAGTGTCATCATATTGATAGGCAGAAAATACATGGGAATTTAATCTAGGATCATTTCCCAAATACCAGATATATTACACAAACGCTCTCTTTGATTATCAAATATTCGAATTTAAAAATTCAAAATTTTTACGGACTTGCCATCTCCGTAAAAATTGTCGCATCTAGATAATTTAACGTGTCTAGTTTATTTCTATATTTGTATAAATAAAGCCCAAATTACGATAAACAAAAAAGGCAAAAGATTCAACGAGCTCTGTTTTCTTTCCGTTGCAGTGAGTAGCAGCAACGAGCAGCAGCAGCAGCAGCCAGAAGTCGCAGTTTCGGTAAGTAGCACTTTAATGGTTACTGTGCGCCATGGAAAAATAGAAAAAAAGTACGTTTTCCTGCGCGCGGCATGTGAAGCATTCCCCCTAATCGTAAAAATGTTTTTCCGTACTTTCATTTCGATAATAACCGCGCGCGGCTCGCAGTCTCTGTTCGAAGTTAATACCGCTTGATAAACTCATTCGGAAAGTTTATTTTTAGCTCTTTTCTAATTTTGAACAAAATATCCGCGATATACGTGAACTTTGCTTTTTATCGTTATAAAAGTTTCTCGATTTTGTTGAAGTCTTGTTTCACTAATTGAAATATAAATTAGGCGGACTAGGCATTATAAAAAGTAAAATTAATAACTACATGACCTAAAAGTAACTCTATAATTACACTTTTAATTTGATTCCTTTAATTAAGTTGAAGTGGCTTTTTAAATAGTTTAAAAGTCGATGAATTCGTATGAATCCTTCAATTTTGAATTTTAATTAAAAAAGATTATTCCTTCATTATTCATTAAGTCTATTAATTTAATCAAAGTTTAAAACTAAAATTATCAACCTCCGACACGCACCTCATTTTTCCGCTAATGAAAAGCAAAATTAACGATCGATCAAAAACCCTCGCTATTTCCCAAACACAGGAAGTTTCCGCGGCACAATCAAACGGCTCCGCCGTCCCTTCGGCGGTCGGGCCAACTTCGAAAGTTAGCAGTTCCGAGGAAGACTCATTGGAGGAGGAGGCCGACGAGGAGGAAGATGACGGGGGCGGCGAGGAGGAGGAGGAGGAGGGGGAAGACGAGGGAAAAGAGGACGAGGTGGAAGAGGACGAGGGCAGTAAGGTCGTCGACGACGACGAATACGAGGACGAGCTGCGGGCTGTGGCTAGCAAAGCAGCCGTCCCGAAACCGTCCATCGGCCAGGGCGGAGTGGAGCTCGCCAAAGAGGTAGGAAAACATTTGGACAAGCTGAAAGATGTGTAACTTTAGGACGTCCGCTTCCAAGTTTCTCAATCTTGATTTTACTATTAATTAATGAAGTAAGAAGAAGTAATTAGCTAAATCTAATATATATAATGGCCAGTAAAATATTCTCACATAAATTAACAAGCCTAAACGATATCGGTCGTCTAACGCTCCTAACATCGTCAGATTCAATTATTTTTAGTGTAGCATTTCGCCGCTCGGCCGTGCAGGCATAATTTAAAATGTTGCCTCGCACTTTCGCTTGATTAGACTATAAACTGCCAATACGTACTCTTGCGAGGGCGCGACAGCCGTGGGAGCAGCAAGTGACCCATAAAAACTGTAATATCACATAACGTACCCTTAAGCCTTTATATAATGTGACTGAAACGAGAGCCCGTAAAATTCACCTATAAACACAAAGCCGCGTAAACATAATCGCAAACTTAAAAATGAGAAGCTTTTATCAACTTTTCATTATCTTTAGAATTTTTTGATAAAATAAACTATATACGACGTACTTGAAACTGCACTGAAACGTTTCATAATTCAACTGCGCATTTCTCGTTAATTAACGATCACCATCTTATCAAAGCTGCCAATTAAAATCATATTAAAAAGGGGATTCAACATTTTTCTATTGCGACGCTGAAACTCTTTGCCGACATCAAGCATCAAGCAAAACGCGAAAGATAAGGGTGCTCAAAAATTTACAGAAAAGCCTCGGCCCAGTTTATGATTAACAGTATAACCCGAACCAGTTCGCGCAAAAACAAAGCCAACATTTCGAGGTGGAACAACTTTGTATCTCCGCCGAAAGATAACGGCCAACAACTCCAACCCCGGCTCCTCGCAAAGGGTTATTAAGTCGCGGGTAAAATTACTTTCACCGCGTTGCGCGCGCGCGCTGCTCCTTTCTCGGACATTAACGACACCCTTAAATTCCGCTTTTACGCTCGCCCGAGCGAGAGTGTCTTCTTTTTTTTTTCTTCCTCCTCTCTCCTCGCATTTTCCTCGCTCGCTCGCTCGCGCATATCGTAAAAAAGGGGAAGATCGGCGCTTTCTCATCTCGCGGCTCTCCGCGCGGCTCGAGGCGTCGACGGTTATATGCGCTTGTGTTAATTATAATTAAAGCCGCGTCATTACGGTCTGGCTTAAGGTTCGCATTATTTTTTTTTTTTTTCGCTCCGCCGGCTTGAGAATGGAGATGTAAGTGAAAATCCGCGGGGAAGAAGGACCTTGTAAAGCTTCGGCGTAAAAATGAAGCCGGGAAAATAAAGTTGAGAAAATAAAGTTGGCCTGTTGAGAAAAATTATTAGGGAGTAAGCCAAACGTAAAAGAAAACATTTCCGTGAAAATATATAGGTATATTCAGCAGCTGAACGAGTCTGACTAAAACTTCAAATATACAATGTATTTTGTATCACAAGGGAAAACTCATTATTTCAATTGAAGAATAATTAGGAATCAGCCAGAAACGTAGTATTATTAAAATTTCATTCTCGCTGGACTACATCTCTCAGAAAAACGATGGAATGACGTCAATTAGCTCTCAATTGGAGTTAAAAATATAAATGATTTAATGCGTGTTCATTTTAAGTTACTTATATGTATTAAAAAAAATAAATTAATGAGATGTTATTAGTATTATTATTACAACTTGAAATATCTTTTGAATGCGCAGGTTAGCAAACTACAAGAGTATAAGAGATTAAAAAAGTCACCTACATCGGCTAATATAAAAGGAACTAAGGATAAACGCGTACCAACTGTCAAAAAAGAGCTGAGCACGCAAAAGGAGATTGCGTTGGCTGATAACGAGACACAAGTAGCGAATGAAGAACGCAAAAATTCAATAAGAAACGAGGTAATAATTCTTAACGAAATAGAGTAAGATTATATTCATTACAAAAGACTTACTGTGTCTTTTTTTTACGTGTAACTTCTGACTCATAATATATTTCTTTAAAAACAGCAGTCTATTTAATGAATGGAAACAGAAATTATTCAAATTAAGTAGAATAATTCATTGCCATAATTGCATTGCGAGCCGGGAATAGCTCGGGACAAAATTACGTAGCAATTTTGGGTTTTCCATTTAAAAGTGCAACTTCCGCAGTTTAATAAGCTTTAAACCTAAATAAAGTCAGATATAATTTTCTACCAGAATAAACGAGTAAGTTTAATTATCCGCGATTAAATCTCAACTCTCCTTAATTCCGTTGTAACCTTTCCCGAAATTGAATTGTTTCCACTAATACCTTTGACCAACCGTGGAGCGCGATAAAACGAAAATAATTTTTAAACCCAATTCCACCCAAAACGCAAGAACAACACCGTATCTTCCGTCCAAAATTTGTTTTTCACCGCAAAAAAATAATGTCCATTGCACGCAGCACGAACGTCTCCGCGAGCTTTCGCGCGAAATTCTCCGCTTAAGCAACGGAGAGAGCTTCGTAATGAATTTCCAGCGTAATTGATAGCTGAAGCTCCCCGTCCTCCCCTCCCGTCGCAATAAGTAACGTCGGGCTCTGAAATGTGACTCCGAAATCGACTGGTTGCAGGAGTCGGAAAATTACGAGAAAGCCACTCTTAGCGAGCAGCCTGCGCCGCAAACCGAATTCAGCCTCGAGAGCGCGTACACGGTTCTGCGAGCCGGCGACGAAGCTGGGCCGAAGAAGCTGAGCAAGCGGCAGGGCGACCTGCTCGAGAACCTCAAGGCCTACCTGCTCAACAAGTACGTCGCCAAGCGGGACAAACTTCAGGAACTCGGGGTAAGTCACTTTCGACTTCTCGTCTCGTCGTGTACGCGAGAGGAGGCTGCTCCGGACTATTTAGGCTGGAAGCGAGACGCGAGAGCGCTAACTTTTGCCTGCAGCGGCGCCGTGTTGTTATTCGACTGTTCGCGTAAGCTCCGCGTACGCTGCAGCTTTATTTCATTTAACTTTTTCCTCGGGCCGCCTTGGCTTCAATGCCGAGGGAGAGAGCTTTGTGTTTTAATTAGGAGCGGCGTCTAAACTGAATTTACAAGTTGCGCCGCTCGGAAATTTCTCAGAAGTTTCATTTCGGAATGTTTATTACATCAAATTAAAGGTTTTAACGAGATTAGCTTCTTTGGAACTTTCTTTACGGCAACGTTAAAGGTACAAATTATATCTTGCGCGGAGAGCCAAAACGCAGGAAATAGAATTTGTTTCATCTTACCGTTACCGATAGAAATAACGTGAAATGTGAGAAGTAAAAAGCTGTAAAAATAAATTCTGCAGTCGAAACTTACAATCCGGCTAAATCAGCAGACGCATTAATCAGTGTCACCATCAGAAATTTGACGAACGATTCGCTCGGCGGTCCGTAGATCGCCGGTCGGCTCACCTACATCCGCGTTGCTCGCGAGGACGTAAGAGAGTTTCGGCGGTGCGTCGTCAGCAGTTTCCCCGGGCAAAAGGCCACGCAGTGCCTTAAGAAACTGGCGAGTAACTCGAGGAAAAGGGGAGCGTCGCCAAAATCGGATGGGAAGTCGGGACGGTAAAAAGTTTTAACAGCTCCGGTGGGGCCGGCGTTGGAAAAGATTTTTTTATAAACAAAAGGATTTGTTACGGGGATGGGAAGAGAAATAGAGATTTACAAAATTACAGAATCTAATTGTAATGTAAAATAAATTAATGTGGAAGTTCTAGTTTAAATAATTTTTTTAAATATAATTGAACAGAAAATCAAGTTTCATCAAAAAACAAATAACGATAAAATCATTATCAAGTTTAAAAATTTTTCTAGAATGGGGAAAAAATTTGTAACATAGTATAGTTTTGATATAAGAAATTTCAAAGAAATTGAATTTTCTCGGGTTCAAAATCAAGCACTTTTTCACTCCTTGATTTTCTGTTAATTATAACAATATCGCTCAAAAAGCGAATTTTTTGTTTTGATCAAAACACAAAATATTTTTTTCGGCCAATTTAAAAAAAAAATTGATTAAACTAAACATAATTTCAAATTTCACAAAGTGTTCGTAGGAACGATAAATACAGCGCAATAGCAAAGCATTCAAATATGCCATCATATTTATTCGCGTGAGAAAGCTTTCTCGACAAGCTTCCGCGATCGTGATCTTCCGGTAATGCTATGCATGCAATTCTTCTCAATCTCACCTCGAGTCGCAGGCGGGGGCAACTCGTGCAATCTCTAAGCCGCGCGATAAAAGATTCAGGCGACAAATATTCGTAAACCAACGTATTTCCCGGAACGGCTTGCCGTTGTGCACGCGGTGTTGAACTAAACTTTATTTGATTAGCCAATTTATTCGATGGGTATGATCTTTTTTATTGCGAGACGAAAAGTTGGCTCTTCAAAATGAATACTGTCTACAAAAAGCAATAAAAATTTATAAAAAGTAAGATAAAATTGTATTTTTTTATTTGTTTACCAGTTTTTCGGACTTTGGAATGAAAAGAAGAGAAGTTTATATCGAAATTCTATTGGCATTTAGACGCTAAGCTCTAAAAAAATCCGTAAAAAAACAATTAAGCAAAGACCGCCGCGGGCAAAAAAGCGAAAAGCCGCGCATAATCTCGAGCGACAGTATCCATCCTCGTTTTCCGCATTACTCCGATCTTCCAGTCGACGAATCTGCTTCCCACTGTGTGCGCCCCCGTAAACGATGCGCACGTGAATCCGCGTCACAAAGCTTCGGGGGGGTGGAAAAGTAGCGCGCGCCAGCGGCACACGACTTCCGTCCGGAAAAGCGACGACGGGGCCCTTTAACGTGTATACGTGCGGCGAAAACGCGATGCGAATTCGAGAAAGATCAAGAGAGCGAATGACGGGCGGGGAGAACACGACTTTCCGAAACCGCCGGAGAACCGAGAGAGAGTCTGCCGGGGAAGACGATTTTGCACGCAGAAAAGGGGAGAAAGACGATCAAACGACGATGCTCCGGAAATCTTTTTGTCATTTCGAGGCGACCGAGGAGAGGAGGGAAGAGGAGGAGAGCGTTTGATCATTTCTTTGGGGGAAGAGTTTGGCAAGACTCGGGATTTCTCTCTTTAGTGGAAATGCTTAGCACGACGGGACTATACTTCTTGTAAAGTTCTGCCGCATTTTCAATTGAAAAGGCGGATTGGTTCGCGTAAAAGTCATTATTTATATTGTACC
>UCOM01003761.1:0-15841 GCA_900474385.1 Ormyrus pomaceus
CCACGGCCACTCCCGGCGCCACCGCCGCCGCCACCACCACCACCACCACCGCCGCTTCCGTTACTCCCGCTGCCTGCGTTCCCGGGCCCAGTGATAGACAACTTTATTAGCTTGAGCTTTTTTCTTTTACAATGGAGGGGAGGAGCTTGCGGATTGGGTTCGGGAATTGGACGTTGGACTTTGGAGAGGTAGACTTTCTTGTTGGGAGATTTTATTAGTACAAAAGACGTAATGATCTGATATTTCGTGCAGTTCGCTCGATTTATATATGCAAAAATATGTCTTATCGCTGCTAATGAATGTTAATGATTTTAACGCTCGTAATTACATTATCTGCAATTTATTGGATTACAAAAAGAGGCAACTCACCGTGATCTAATCTCTTATCTAACAGCGCGATGCAAACGCACACTCGAGAAAATGCGTTTGCGCATTTCGAGAGAGAGAGAGAGAGAGAGAGAGAGAGCAGTAAAAAAAGGCACTTAAACAAATAGTTTACGTTTACTGCGCCCTCGACGTAAACGCCTGGCTTAACTTTTTGTGAAAGTGAGATTTACGGATTTCTATTCCCGAGGAGTTAACACTTTGTCGATAAGAAAACTCGGCGTTTTTAACCGGCTGCACTTGTACAAGTTTAACTCATCCTTTTTACCTTGAATGATTCATTTCTTTTACTCAGTGAGTAAAAAGAAACACCGCATCGCGATAAAGCGTTAAAACGTCAAAAATATATCCTAAACGGAGTGCTCGGTATCACGGAAGAATTGAATTAAAGCATTACAAGTCCAGGCTTTGGACTTTACAAATCGGTCGATGTACACAAATAGTCACTTCATTAATAATCTTATGAAACACAAAAGAACTTTCGAATGACATAATTTACAGCTCGCACTGCTGCAGGGGGAAACTGAGATATGAAAAGATTTTATGTGCGCCTTGTCTTACCCTGCAATAGTTAGCCGGTATCTGCTAGTTAACAGTTTTTGCACGCGCGGCACAAGGCAAGAGGCTTAAATCACAGCTTTTGTTTGCCGGATAAACAGCATAAATCATTTTCAATCTCCTCCGGGTCTCTTTTGCGTTCATTCAAAATAAAGTAAATCTTTTTTAAATATTTTATACACATTACATAAAATTTTTGCAAACAAAAACAAAAAAAAAGAACAGCGAGTGCACGAGAAAATTATCCAAAGGGCCAATTTTCAAATTAACAACCGACAAATAATGAGCAACCTCGGTTTTTCGAAAACTCCCGATTCCCACAAAAACACGTCGCAACACACCGAGACCCAAGCAAATAAGCCGTAAACTAAATTGTACATGTAAATATTTAGTCGTCGTCGTCGTCGTCGTCGTCTTTCCCGCGCGTTACATAAGCTCCGCCACCATAAATACCGCATTAAGCTTGGAGAAAATGCGAGCAAGTAAGCGAGTATCCAATACACAGCTCTCCGGCTCTAATACTTGTCCCTACGATCGCGCAAGCATTGAGACATCGACTCTACGCCCGAACGCCCGCATTAGTTCACTTATCAATATGCGCGCAAAGAGGCACGTAGAGAGAGAGAGAGAGAGAGAGAGAGAGAGAGAGGCTGAGAGTAAAAAAGGGCCACACCGCCGAAGCAGCGGCAGCGGCACCGAGGAGAGGAGAATCTGCGGTCGTGCTCTCGCTGGTTCTGGTTCATGGCGCGCTCGAGAGAGAGAGAGAGAAAGAGAGAGAGAGAGGCAAGAAAAGCAATATCGCTCGCGCGCGATTTACGCGACGAGGAGCTGACGCTCGGATCGTCGCTCGTTTGCTCCCGGGGGGATCGCCCACACGCCGTTAGGCGAGTCGATGGAAGACGCTACGGGCGAAAAATAGGGGAGGCCGCGCGCGTAATAACTATAGTGGCTTTTATGGCTGCGCGCCGGGTAAACGTTAAATCTCTTTTAATTTTACATTCCGCTTCTTTGGGTCGGGGGGATAAGCTCCCTTGCGCTCTCGACATTTTTTATAAAGTCAATATTTTGAGTATAATCATTGACGTTAGCTTGCGCAGTCATAACACGTCCGCTCCTTGCAAGACCGGTCGTAAAATTCGTAATGCGCGTGATGTCACGTTACATCCTGCATGAATAATCTTCGCCAACAAAAAAAAAAAAAAGAAAAAAAAAATAGCGCGGAGAGGCTAAACATTAGAGAGAAAGAGAGCAGCGAAAAAAAAAGGAGCGACCGGGAAGGAGGAGGCATGAAAAAGAGGAAGGAAAGGAGAGACGGGTAGAGAGAAAATCAGTCGCACGGGAAGACCCGGAAGCACGCGATGTGCAGTTACGCGCTGGCAGGTATGAACGGCCCGCGCGCATACAACGTTATATGCGCGAGATAAGTGCCCGCAGCCCTGGCAAAAGGCTCTCCTCTCTCTCTCTCTAAGCGCGCGACAATTTACTTTTTTCTAAAATTCGAGCAAATAATTGTTGCGGGAAGCCGCGGCGACGATCTGGCGCCGATGCCTCTTTACTAGACCCCGCCTCTTTTTATTTGGGAGGTTGGGCATTTTTCACGCTGACCGGCTTAGATTTTCGCGGATAAGCTTATTTGAAAACTTTTAATACATTGCACAATCGAGGAAGAGGTTTGTGCGGGGCAACGTTATGCAAATAGTTTAGAAATCTCATGCGCGTCCTTTTAGATCTCGATGGCTTACGCGCGGAATACAAAATTAGAAGTCGTTTGTGTTAAAAGTTCAACGATTGATCGTTATTTAGGAGCGGTTGCAAAACCCCGACTTCATTACCGAGTTTGTTAAATTGATTTTTGCCACTTAATTCCGGGACAATTGAAACGCCGGTAAATTAGACGTCCAAGCGGAAATTCGTCATTCAAGCTGTTTCGAGCCAAGCCGCACGAAGAATGACGAAACTCCGATGAATTTCGCGAGACTGCGTCAGCGGCTTATCCGTAAAGTTCGTCGGACGTGCAGCCTTCGACGAATCCAGAAATATCCCCGCTCAAAAGTCCATTAATCTCGGTGCGGCGCCCCCGTCTCCGCCGCGGTGTGTGTACCTCCGCGTTTCGACGCGTCCGCGCAACTCCGTCCGGCTATCAATTAACCCTCGAAAACGGCCAGGCCCATAGTATTAACCGCTCGCGCGGAGAGTAATATGAGGAGAGCGCGCGCGCGGCCTATCCCAATATCACCCGGGGCAATCTCTCCGCGCGGCGCATAACGAGGAAAATGCGCTTCCGAAAGTCCATCGATCCGCTCGGGCGATACATTTCTCGTGTGCGGCTTTCCCACACACACACACACATACACACAGAGACGTATATGCACGTAGGACACACGGGGAGGGAAGAGCGCGCGGGCAGTGAAAGGCGCGCGAGATATATATGCGGCTCCGAAAAAACGGGGGGGAAGACAGAACTCGCGCGCGCGCGCGCGTCCTCTCGCCTGGGAAGAGAAGACGGCCGCGAAAAATCTATCGGCGGGAGAGAGAGAGAGAGAGAGAGAGAAGGCGAGGCGCTCCTGCAGCAGTCTCGGCGCCCGAGCGCCGATCGCCTTATGTAAAAGGCCAAGCGCAGGCAGCGACTCTTCCGCGTGTCTCTAGGTGCAGTTATACCCCGCCGCCGGCAGGTATAATGCGAGAGAGGTGGCTGCATGCACGTGTGTGAGCCGGGATGCGAGCGAGACCTGGAATGCTGTGGGAGAAGAGCGCTGCACTCTCTCTCTCTCTCTCTTTGGCTTTTCGACGTTTTATTCTCGACTCTATTAAGATGTTGCTGGATTAGGTCGATCGCACTTTGTTGCAATGGGGGAAAAATGAAAATTGGCCGGTGGGGTTATCGAACTCTAATTTTCATTAATTTGTTTAATGTTTACTTTACTAATCGTGACTATAAAGAATCGTGACTTCGACATTTCATTTTTTTTTTTTTTTTCAAAGCAAAGTTGAACTACAAGTCGTGATAATATCGAGTTACTGTTTTTATTCTCATTGTAGTTTCGACTGTGTGCATACACGTGAAGTTACGCGAAGCTGGTCTTACCGTAACGCTTTTTCAAGTAGGTATGCATTCAGCAGATAAGGCAGACTTTTAATTGGGATTTCTTGTCCATTACAAATTAGGAAAACCGTAAGGAAGTTATTCAGCGGAAAGGTATTGTAACGTTTTACCTAATTGATTTATAGATTCGAAATCCTGTTAAATGTAAATTGAAAAAACCTCGGAAAAAAAACCACGGAGCGTAAAATATATATATATATCTTTAAAAAGTATTGTTAAGGAATTGTAGTTCGATCCATTCGGAAGTTTTTACACTTGGATTTGGGAAATAATTTCTTTTAAAACGATCGTTACTCTACAGTGAAAGGCTTAAGGACTCGAGGTGAATGAACTCGGTCTGCCAATACTTTGATTATTTGAAATATTGCGATCAATCAAGCCAGAAGATCAAGATCAATGTACATTACACGTGTTTCTTAAACAGAATCCACAGAGCGGCAGTATATCTTATCCCACGCAGTGGGTTAATTATCCCGCAACAAATTATCAAAAGATTTTTCAAGATCCATCATTTGAATATACATCAAGGCGTGTGCGCAGCTGCGCTTGGAAGCCTCAGAAGAGGTCTTGACTAATTGCCCGTTTGTTCTCGGCGGATACAATCGATTCCCCGAACAATGGAAATTGATAGGATGATCTCGAGTTCGCGGGGCAGACGTTATTGAGCGCTCAAATTTTAAGTGTCGTCGTTACAGTCACACTCTAATTGCACTTGGTGATATGACGCAACGAAAGAAGCTCGTCGGATCGCATCCGATGGAATGCAGTGCAACTGGAGCGTGACTGGAATGGTGATATACCTAAAATTCGAGCCCCAGGAACACCATTGGAATCCTCCGCATCCGATTTCTTGCCTGCACCTATTACTCGTAACCGATCGTTATTTTTAACCGCCGACGCTCCGTCCGACGGCTTTATAACTGCATGAGATAAATTACGGCGATTCTTTCTAGAACTCGCGATGAATCAATGCGGGAATGTATTTAAAGTCCAACAATGACTCAGAAGTTCTTTATAAAAAGTGTGATCGCGAGCCTTGCGTCCATGCCATTATGCATCGAATTCTGTCGCGCGCAGTTTTCGAGCCCAATATTTTTCCAGCGTTCCAGGCACTCATTGCCGATAAGTACGTCAGTGACTCCATTAAGGTTTTCCGCGCGCGGCGCGCAATCGGCTTTCGGTTCGCACGTTTGTCCGCCGCGCGCACCGCTTTACGACTCTTAAGAGGATTGAGCGCGGCGAAGACGGAGAAAAACTCCGGCTGGAAATGTAATCAATTTATTTTTAAAATATCCCCCGTATATCTATGCGCGCTTACCACTCCGAGGGAAACGGCTCGCTTTCGAACTATCAATAGAAACTGAAATTTCTGCGTTGCGCAATATATCTGCGCCGGCTGATTTGAAAATAAGACGTCCGCGGGCCCGTAAGGCTGCGCGGCTTGCGCGCGCAAGTGATCGTAAAAAGGCTAATTATACGCGTCGATCTCTCTCTCTCTCTCTCGGCGCTTGCATTATTAAGGCCGGGCGAAAAAAGACAAGGTGTCTTTAAAAGTAAATAAAAACCGATGAGCGCGCACCGCCGGCGGATCGTCGTTCGCCGAGCGTAAGCACACACCTCTTCGCGTCCTCGCTTTCGCGCAGGTGATCTTCAGGCTACGCCTGCAAGTTTCGTTAGCCGCGATTGTCTCTCCGGAGGATGAGGCCTCTCCGCGGCGAGGCAGTTTTCGAGGAGGAAAAATGAGAGGAAAACGCAGAAGCGGCTTTTCGCGGCGGCGAGAGACGATTGTTGCTGCGAGCATTAACTGCGAGTCATCGCTTTTCAAATTTTACGGCGTTCTTTACTTGCAGCTTTGGAAAAATAACGTCGGGAAGTTCTCTCGGGCTTGCGCAAAATATTTAAATGCGCCGTTATTACGCAGTTTAAAGTGCTTTCACAGAGCAATTTTTGGAAGTGATTGCAGGTAACTTTGGCAAATAACTCGTGTGTATATTATTATTAAAATTTTACAAACAAAGTCCGTCGTCC
The DNA here is from genome assembly GCA_900474385.1 of Ormyrus pomaceus. Classification (NCBI taxonomy): domain Eukaryota; kingdom Metazoa; phylum Arthropoda; class Insecta; order Hymenoptera; family Ormyridae; genus Ormyrus; species Ormyrus pomaceus. The sequence goes on from UCOM01003761.1 coordinate 6,074, forward strand.
GCTGAAAGGCACAGCGATAATTTTCTTAAATTAGTTCCCCCTCTGCATTAGATTTCCGTTCGCAATTTGTAAAATCACCGCAAACTCACGATAACTAATTAATCAATTTAGCATTTTACGTAATGGATCATGAAAAGCGTGAGAATAAAACGAGCTCGCTCGGAGCAGAATAGAATTTTAACGACTCGGCAGGCGTATTTTCAAATTACAAAAGACCTCGCGTCAGTTTTTACGCGTAGAGACCGATAAAAAAAAAAACCGCGCTCCTCAATGTCACTCGTAGGTCAGACCTCTCCCCCCAATATCCAGCGCAGAAAAAGCAAATAACGCACCGGGAGCCGACACCTCCCCCGTTGTTCCCCGCGACATGTCATTTTCTCTCTAAACTGCAGGAATTGCATAACTGTAATTACAATTAATAAGCGGGCATCCAGTCGGTTTTTCTCATCCGGCCGTAAACCGCGACCAAAGTAAAGCAGCCGAGGTAAAGAAGAAAAAAGAAAACTGGTTACAAAACGAGCGACAAGCCGCATCTCGGAACGGTTAGCCGCGCCGGGCGACATTTCACCCGGTCCCATAAACTAAGTGCCCTCTCCCCCCCGCGCGGCGGCCGTTTTTGCATACGCAAGCCCGACTGCAAAGCGTCGTTAGGGGCCGACGCGCGCCAGAAGGTGAGGCGGCGACGTTTATCGGGGAGGGCCGATTGACGAGCGACGATTTTCACCGGGACTTTAACGAGCTGCTCCCCGCTTTGCATCTCGCGTGACGGCGCGGCGCGGCGGCTGCTTACTTTTTGTTTTTCGGGGCGCTAATTTTCGTGGGAGAGAGAGCCGCGAAAAGCGGGTCGATTTTCCGGGGCTAATTGTATTCGGCGCGGTTTACGGAGCGGGGATAAGAGAGAGATCAACGTGTTTTTTCCCGTAAGGGAAGCAGTAAAATTGAATAGTGTAGAGAGAATTATTAGCGTATCAAGTTTCATTTCTCCGTGATTATTTATGGTTTTTCTTACTTTAATTGATAAGTGCATAATTTTTGTTTGATTGCAGATTAACCGCTGGAAATTGAGCCGCATTGTTTGATATATTTAGCTCGAGCGCCTCGTTAAAGGATAATTCATCAGAGAAAAAGTAGAGCGTATTTGATGGCATTAAATAAACGTTAAAGAATAGTTAGCGAGGCTGTAATAATCATCAACCGCTAGTCTTCCCTCCGCGATACACTTGATTTCATGGAAAATTGGCGCGAACGGGGTTTGATTAAACATTCGCGTACGCCGCGTATATAATTACTTCGTTATCTTTAACTGCGCAAGTTGAGGGGAACAATTTAAAAACGCGTTTCAAAGATAACCTCGTGATGAAATTTCAAGAGAAGCGATTTACTTCATTACAGGCTAGACAATATAAAAAAAAAAATGTATATTAGCACGCGTAACTGCGAGCGCACTAAAAGAGCTAATTTTCGAAATTAATGCTTGTTTTTGCTTCGTGTACCTTCTCTCTAATGCTTAAATCAACACTCCGTCGCTTCGCTGCTGCTGATCTTATATAAATCATTAGTAAAAACATGTAATCAAATACATTTAAGTATAATGAAATAACTGCGAAGCAGTTTATAATCTAATTTCAACTCCGCTTCACCGAAGAACGTTCGCCGAGGAAGAGAAGAAAAAAAACGAAAATTCCTCGCAGCAATCGCATCCGCAATGCACATATCCTGGACACTAAATCATGCTCGGGCAGGAAGGCTAAACGATCGCAAATACAAAGGAAGCCAGTCTCGTTCGTCAGCCGAGCGAGCGGCAGTCCGCGTGACGCGCCGCAGCCGGTCATCAATGTCCCTTTACTGTTAATCCGCGATAAAACTCCCCGACTCATTGCCCCCTCTTCCCTGGCAAAAAAAAAGAGAAAAAAAAAAAAGGCGCGAGTTATTTGCACGGCAGATGGCTTCTTCTCCTCTCGGGAGTTTTCTGCGTGCGCACGCGCGAGCCATTATTATCCGGCGACCGGCCGGGGACTTTTCAGAGTCATAAGCGAGGTCGTTGCGAGTCTCGATGCCCAAGTACGAGCCGAGACGAGTGTGCTTTTCTCTACAGTTAGGCCGTATACGCGCGCGCGTTGATGCCGGGAGTATAAACCATTACTCTCCGAGTTATGCAATGGGAATTTCAATTTTTTTTTTTTTTTTTTTGAGTTTGGGTTCGGCCGATATATCGGCTGAATTTGCATTTTTCGTTGATGCAACCGGCCTAAGGAAGTTACGATCGGATCGACCGTATCGCAAATGGGCGCAGACACTTAATGCCTCCCGAGAGATTAAGATCAGATACATATTTGACTTTACATTTTAAATCCTCCGCTACAACTTTCACACTGTATAAGCTGCAGATCCATTAATCACATCCCTTCGAATGTAATGTACTTTCTCTTCTTTAAGAATCAAATGCATTGTACGTCTCAGTATCGGAAATTTTCATGCGCATTTGAATTAACCATTAATATTACGTGAAGGATTATTATACCCGATAATTTATTCGCTTGATGCACACTGTTACTAGTTTTCATAAATTTTCAGATGCATTGAAATTTCCGAGAGAAATTCAATAATCAATCTGCTTTCCGATAAAAACATTATTGGAAAATAATAAAACGAAAAATCTTACCGTATGCGACAGGCTTGAATTTAGAGAACCCATTTTTTCCAATCAATATATACAGCTTAAACAAAGTATCAAAGCTATATGGAAACAGGGACAACAAGACTTTTTATACTGACTAAACAATAGGTTTATAATACAGGCTAACTACGTAATGTCCAGGGTCCGTTTTTATCAGGTTTTTGCAACGAGCTCAAGTTCTAAATGTTCAGAATTTTCACAGAAACGCGCAGTCATTGTGCAATGTAAAACAAATTGTGCGAAAATAATTTTCTTACTCGGCCAGTGCATGCTTCAAGGTTTCGACATAATGGTGCAGAAAAACTTTGTTTTATCTTTTTCAAATCGTTCGTTATTGATAGCAAAGCCGTTTTTACGCTTCAACGTGTGCTTTTCTTTTTCAAACGTCTGCTGAAACGCGAAGACTCTTGAAAATGTTCGAAGCAGCTTTGTTGCAAGTCAAGCACGATATTATTGTTCGTGACCTAAACTTCACACCTTGGATTGGATAAATGAAAAAAATGCACGCTTCAAAAGTGTAATGATTGTTTACCAGCTTTTTCGGTACAAGAAAGTAATTTGATGTTTTTCGGTCGCATTTAAATGTACATAAAGTAAGGAAGTCTTGCGAAAGGCGCAGAAGTTCTTGTAAGCGTATGTAGTATCGTGAGAATCAGCGACGGTTGTGTACGTGCTATGAAATAGGTTTTCTTTTTTGTTGTAATTATGAAGGCTGATTTAGATTATTTTACTGCAATAAAGTTTTTATTTCTCGCACAAATCTACACTTTTCAAGGAGATGTACAGGTACGTTTAATTTGTGATTTTATCGATATTACATAATTAATGATTAAACAAAAGCGTTCATTTATCGCTTATTAAACATTGTTTGCTTGTGCGGCTCGTGTGCTGTAATTTGGTACACATTGTCACGTTTTTTGCTTGATTAAATAATTTAAAATTAATCACATCCAAGATAATGCTGGACAATCAATCAACGGCATCTTAAAGCTAATAATCAAGCTCAATTAACCGATTACAATTTCATTATATCCGAAGAGCCGAGCAATATTAACGCAATCACAATTCCTCCCTCGCTCGAGACATCTCTTCTTCCCATCCCCAACGGAATCAGCGCGGCTCGTCGCTCGAGCTCTCCGCCCCGCGAAAAGCAAAGAGTTCGCGCGTGCGCGCGGGGCCGGGCTGCGAAAGACGGCCGGCGCGGAGAGCTCTCCACGCCGATAACAAGAGCCGAGGGTTACGCGATCGTCGCTACGGGAGATGCTATCCTTTGCCCGAGCCAAGATCAAATCGCGCTCGCCATTGTCTCCTCTCTCTCTCTCTCTCCTCGGGGAGGAGAGAGAGAGAGAGAGAGAGAAAGATTCCACCTCTGAGAATCGGAACGCTCGCGTATCAGGCCTTTGCGTGCGCGCGTATTATGCGCGAGCGCGCCTGCGCAGAGGCGCAAGCGATGGAAAAAGAGGCGACGCATAAAAAATTGCGCAAGCCCCTCTCTTTCTCTCTTTGAGTTTCGCGGATAATAGTGTCCTGCGAGAGAAGCGGACAAAGAGAGAGAGAGAGAGAGAGAGAGAGAGAGACGACGAATCGATTACGACACACGGAGCGACTATTCGCTGCAGCGAGGAAGGGGGGAAATGCCTCCGCGCGCGCCGAGCGCATTGTTTATATGCGCGTAAGGCGCGTGCTGCATGTTTATGAGATAAGCTGCGGTAGACTTGTCTTTGCCCGGCACGTATCTATACGGAGGGAAGGAATTTTGATTGGGTGTCAGTGTTTTGTCCGGCTTTTTTATTCGGGGAAGCGAGTTTTCTTACCGCGCTGAAGAAATCGATCGAACACGTCCTCCGAGGATTAAAAATGTTTTTACGCGTAATTTATTTTTTCGACACTCCGTGCGCAAAACTCGATTTTGCGCACGCTTGAATAAAAGCGCGCGCGCTAAATCAAGCCTTGCACACGTCGTATCAAAAAATATTGTTCGATACACGAGCGAGAAAGTGATTTTAACCTCACATTTTAAAATCACATTCCCGCAATCGTATCGAAATATACTATTACGAGTCTTCTTATATAGGTAGAAATTAGGGATGAGGCTTAAAAAGTTTTGCAACTTTTTGAGAAAATTCATTGCAAATATCATTAGTACTGTAGGAATTTATTCTTATTTTCTTGAACTATTTCAGCAGACAGCAAATTGTTACACAATTCACAACAAGGTATCGACTTAGCAGTCGTTATTTAAATGTGAAAACTAAATTCTAAATAGCGAATAAAAGATTTTGCATTTAGAATAAATCTAAGGCAACGATTCGCAGCATTGATTTTGTAAGCAGCAAATAAAAGGCAAACACGCATTAATAAGTACCGACTTCGGTCTCTTAAGCACGCTAAGTGTTAACATATAAATTACTGCTTATATTCCGTTCTACGTAACGGAAGACAAAATCTTCATAGTTACGTGAACGTAACGCGAACAATACCTTAAAAAGTGACATTCTTATCCGCCTGTCTATTAAACCGTAACAATCGTATTATGAGGCAACGTTAATCTCAATAATTAGTTGATGAAACGATAAAAACGTGTCGGTAAATAAAAACATGGCATAAAACGAAGCTCGCCGAGGCAAATAAAAGTCTTGCAAAAAAAAAAAAACTATGAAAAACTGAGATACCCAATGAAAAAAAAGCGTTTTCCAGTCGTTCCAGTAAATCGCGAGCGCACTTTGCTCCTCCAATTGTTCGCTTAATTGTCGGTAGCGTATAAAAATCTCCTTCAAGGATAAAGTCCATTACGTAAAACTGCGCGCATAAATTTGTCCGTGCATAAATCTTCGTATTAGCTTTTAGCGCACAACAGAAACCAATCGATTTCCTCGATCGACCCGAAGAAGCAACGGACAAATTTCCTACCTTCCGACGAACAGCGTCAAAATAATCCCGACGAGGAAGCAAAATTTTCGCCGCGCGCAAAAGCAAGCCGCGGAGCCGGATAAAGAGAGAGAGAGAAAAAAAAAGGCGCGCTCATTCTCGAGCGGCATTCTTACGCGCTCGAGGTATTATATTATGCATTGCTCCGCGAGAGGCTACCGTAATAAGCGCCGCTCGTCCGCGATACGCGTCGAGCTGTAGCTGAAACGCGAGTTCGTACTGGGCAATGTTTTTCTTTTTTTTTCCTTCGCCCGATGCTCAGGAGCGCGATATTCCTGATCTTTTAAAAGCGCCTTTGCGCATCTGAATACCGCATAAACTCGGATGGGCTACGAGCGTAAAAGTGCGCATAGAAATAACTTTGAAAAATTAATAAAAAATTGCTGTCCGATCTAACGATTCAGCAAGTAATCGCGAGTAGCGCAATCAAACGATTATATTCACTTTATTAATCGCAGATTAGAATCGGCGCCCCGATTCGGAACGTCGGTCGCGCTTCGCCGGCAGCCCCCCGTCTCGCGGACTAACCAGTGTCTTGCGAACGACGGGGGAGACTTTTTGCGATCGAAGGTGCTCGCGAGCCGAGCGTTATTGCGAAAGGTCGCTGCGCGCCGCGCTGTGTCTGTCATTGTTACGCGCCTTCGGATGCGTGGCTGGAAAAATCGTTTATTTTCTTCGCCGCGCGTTCCGAATGCGTTGAACGCGCGACAACAGCTGCGTCGTGTCGTGGGCAACGGATACCCTTGCTTTTCTGCAGTTGCAGTCGTTGCGCGGAGGAGGGAGGTTTGTTAATAGGAATGATTGGTAGAGGTGATTTGGGAGGAGTTTTTTTTTTTTTTGCAGGGAGCTGCGGGGCATTCCAATACTGTGTTAACATTTTGTACTTTGAATTATTAATAATCAAATTGATTTTTAATTCGATTTGTAATCTTTTATCTATAATACTTGCTGCAAACTGTACATTTATATAATACATAAATCGATACAGGTGTTGATATCTCAACTAAATAGGCTCGAAACGGTCGGAAATGCAGCGGTAAAAAGTCATTTCCAACAAAAATTGTGCGATTAAGATAAGTTTCTAAAAGTACAAGATCAATTTGAAAAAAGGAACTTTAAGTGGACACTTCCCCCCCAGATAAATCGGCTACTCGATTTGTTTTTTCTCTCTCGGCGCGCAACTCGTTTCTTTTTTCTCCGCGCCAGAACTAGTTTTCTCAACAAGACCCGAGGATCTTAAACTTCGAGCGCGCGATCCCCCGTCACGCGACTAAACTTCGCTCGTTCGGCGTATCGCGGGGAAAACGAGAGAATAAATAAAAAAAAAAAAAACATCTGCAAAAAGCCATGAACCAGACCGCGAGAGAGCAAACAGAGGAGAAGAGAACTCGCGCAGTCGTATACATATATAATCTTGTACACAGAGAGTAAGTAGTAGTGCGAGAGGGAGGGACAGCACGAGGTGTAACGGAAAACATCGTGATGTAACAGAGAGAAAGAAAGAGAGAGAGAGATAGAGAATAGAGAAAAGAGCGAAGGGAGCAAAAGTAGGCGCAGATAGAACTCACCAAGCTGTTTCGACGCATACTGCTGTAGTAGTCGCGTCCTCTTTTTCTCGTAGCCTTTCTGCGTGATGTCCCCTGGAACAGAAAGGAAGGACCTGACGTTAGAAGAGAAAAAAGCGAGGGAAAGGCTTAAAGCTACAGCGCGGCAGAGGTGCCCGCTCGGATTATCGATGAAATACGGAACCAGGGCAAATTATTTTTTTTCTCTCCCTCTTTTCGTAACGCGCCCTGCGCGGTTGCTTGGGCTTTGTTCTCCCTCGTTGGGAGGGATGGATGGGAGGGTGTCGACGCGGGGGACAGTTTTCTCTCGAGGGACCCCGAGAATAAACAATCGCTCAGAGGGGGTTTAGGGCTCATTTTTTGAAGATCGTTTATCGTCCTTGTCGATGGTTTCAGGAGTAATGCAAGAATTAATGCCATTCATTGTGGTATTTTCTTCGGCAATGAAAAAGTTTCGTGAAATTTTTTGTACGCGTAAGAGCAATTAAGCACTAAGCAAACGATTAAATTAACTTAATTGGTATACGTAAAAACAGCAGGAACTTTGTTAAAGAATAGAAGCAACGTCCCATCGTGCGCACTTCAAATTCTTCTTGTTATTGTACTTAATTTCGCATATTAATAGAAAAAAAAGATGTTACTACATAAAACCGTGCGTTTAATTTCATTGCATAAATTAGCTTCTGTAGGAAGTGCTTGAATTAATGAGTGGGAATATTGCCATTGTATTATGACATTTCTCGCAGGCTGCATTCAATACTCATTGTCAGTGAAATTTCTTGCCTGTTGCGCTAATGAACCTGTCATATTTGTTAAAGGACAATGTCAACTTGAGATTTATGGTAATGCAGGTTGGGCATCGCAAAAATACAGTTGACTAAATTAAGTAATCTCTTTTTATCTAAGTTACCGGTCCGAGTTGTCTCAATTTCATACATCATAAATAATAAATTGGAATAATAAACGACAAAAGTATTTAGAAAGCTCGAGTCGATAAAATTCAGCACAAATCAGCTACCCTGGCCCTGATCGTTTCTACCGTAATTTCATTACTCTAAAAAAAATAACTCAATATTACGGTGCAACAATGAAAAACCGCGCTTCCCTCCAAGCCGCAAAAATCTAATTTCCAACAAACGCCTTATTTCCCCATCGCCGCTAAGCGCGCACCAATAATCCCGGTCCTAAAACTCGCGAAATAAATAAAAATCTTGCGCGAACAAATTGACAACCGCAAACGCGGCCGCGATTCCGGAACGCGACGGGCAGTCGAGCTTACGGACGCATATTTCACGTAAAAATTTCCATCGTACGCGCGCGCATACAGACGTTCGAGCGAAAAAGCTGCGGCGAATGAAATAGCATTATCGCGCGCGTTGCGCAAAAGCTGCGCGCTCGCTTGTGCCTACGTGACAATGGGGCGAACGCCGCCGCCGCCGCCGACGGCGTCGACGACAGGCCTCAAAGAGAAATCGCTCATTCAAGTGTCAAGCCTGAAAATGGGACCTAGTGTCGTGCGCGCGGCCGTAACCACGCTCGACTCGCGGGTGATAGCCGCGGTGTCCTTTATTTCGGCGAACGAGGAAACCAGAGCGGTATAATAAAGGTCCCCTCCCCCCCGAGCCGTTCGAGCCGATGGATAACTGGAGTGCGATTTTCCGATTCGACTGCGCTGCTATTTCAGCTGCATGTGGAGCGGCGTATTAGGGATAAGGAAAAGTTTCAATTGCACTCGGATTTCCCGTTGGTCATTACGGAAAAAGTTTCTGAAGCCATGTGATTAGGTGCTTCGCGAGCTCAAAATCGAGGGCTTCTTCGTACACAAAGTTTCTAATCGCTTCTTATTCATACATGGTTGCTTAAAAGAAATTATTATTATAAACATTCAATAAAATCGAAACGGAGCAATTGCCTTTATCTAAAAAGCAAAATTCCTCCAGACATACCCCTGAAAACAGTCGTCAAACAGCACGAAATCATTCGATCGGCGACCAATCGTCGGAAAAGAATTTTAATTTCGCCACTCAATCACCTCGGAACGCTCCACATGCGCAGCAGAGGCGATAGGCCGGACTCGTTAATGCAGCCGACTTATACATTCACGATCGAGCAGGCAGGCCGCGCTGCGTTTTATAACGCAGTTCTCCAGGCCTGCACGGCCGTACGGGCCTGCGCACGTTACACGAGACAGATCGCTTCTCGTGCGCGCCGCTCGCCGGAGAGTTACGCTCGGTAACCCGGCAAATGTCCCGCGAATCGACACTCGAGAGAGAGAGCCCCGGAGAGGCAACTCTGCGGACATTGATCTGGATATATTTTACTTTATTAGGCGAGATCGCCGGGGAAAAACGTATCCGTCGACGAGCGGATATACACTTTTTGCGCCGCCCGATATATATATAATGACGCATCGAAAGTAAAGCGCGATTTTTCGATTTTCATCGCCGACTCTCTGCACAGCGAACTGCGGCGAGAGGGAAACTTTCATTCGATTATAGATTCCCGCCGGGATACGGCGAGTGCGTTAACGCCGCGAACGATTTACGCCGGTATTAAAGATAGATTATACAATGTGTCGGGGGGGGGGGGGGGGGGATC
>UCOM01003762.1:0-15812 GCA_900474385.1 Ormyrus pomaceus
GGGGGGGGGGGGGGGGGGGGGGGGGGGAGAGGGGGCTCCGCAAGCGTGCAACTCGGAACGCGGTAGTTGGGTAATCCGGCGCACGCCGCGCGCGTGCATTCACCGGCTGTGTTCATTAATTAAAAAGCCAAGCAGGAGCAGCGCGGCGGAGGCAACTCGCGCGAGCTTATACTCGCGAGATACGTAAGTGACCCTCTCTTCTTTCCTTGCTTCCTGCATATTTTTTCCTTTTTTTTTTTTTCTTTCTTTCCTTCTACTCGTTCGTTTTCCAGCGGCTTTTATTAAAGCACGTGGAGAAGAGGCAGAGAGAGAGAGAGAGGGAGAACTCTCGGTTGAATGAAAAAGTAAACTACCCCGACGCGCGAGCGGCAGGGGTAAGCAGCCCACGTCCCGGTATGTTACCTTGCGCCCGAGCCCTCTACCTGTAGTAGCTCGCCTAGCTTTTTTCTTGGCACGGAACGTGCTACTCCAATAATTGTTTTTCTCTTTATTTCCCTCCCGCCCTCTATACCTCCTCGCTTTGTAGCGCGAGGCAAAGGAAGACCCCCCGAGTGAAGAAGATGCGCGGAACAGAGAAACGTAGTATGACTTTGAAAGGGAACGGAAACGTTCTTGCAAACTTACTTGAATAAACTATGGACTGCTCTGACGGCCTGAATTTATTTCTATACTTTTTGAAATTTCGCTCCTCCGCAGATCGATTCGGAAGTTTGTATTAATAAAGGTTCGGCATCTAAATAAAGTGCCATTCCGGACAAACTTCTCTTTAACCGCGACGGATGACCGTCAATATTTGCCGCAAGTTCTGGATTTCTCGGCCGCTAGTAATAAAAATTAAAATCGTTTTTCTTAACTTCACCCTAATTTAGCCGGAACCGCATAACCGAACGGCGCATAAACGTCAAAAGCTCGGCAAAACTTTAGCTCCAATTCAGGATTTCCTGCAAAATAAGCTTCCCGGCGCTATCAAGCCGAAACTTCTCCCGCAGCTTCCCCCTCCCGCTCCGCCCCGCGCGCGAGCTCGCGACAAATCACCTCGCTTGGCGCGCCGCTCTCCGCGGAGGGAGGCGAAAATTTCGCCGATTTCAAAATCTGATGATGATCACAAATGTGTCTTGCGAATCAGCGTATTTCTCGGGCCGATAATTTCGGAGAATAATCCTCCCACGAACGAATGAGCAGCCCTCGCCGGTGTGTCCGGCCGCGCAGTTTCTACCGTGTTGACCGCCTCTCTCTCTCTCTCCCCCGCGCTCTCTCCCTCTGTGTGTCCATACAATCACGTACTTATACGTACAAATACGAGCCGCTCGCTGGCAGCGGAATATGGGCGAGTTGCGCGTCTGTGGTGTGGGTTTTGGTTTTGGGGGAGTGTATCGAAGAGAACGAACAAGCCGGACGGATTGTAACTTGTACAACTGTAAACGCCACCAGCTCGCTGTTCGCTCCAATTAACTTTTTACCCCTAATTTATGTAGACTAAGAGAGAAACTAGAGGGAGGGGGCAGGTGGACTGGAGCCGGAAGGGAGGGAGCCGCAGTATATACGCTCAGATTCGTGGGATATATTCCGATGCAGCGATTCGTGTCAGTTGACAGTGGAATTGGATTACAGTTTAGTGATTATTTACTTACGTGTCGCACTTTATTTTGTTTGCGCTGCCGCTCTAATAATGATATCCGTTATGCCGTGCGGCTCTCTGACGGCGAGCTTGAAAATTGGATATGTGTGGGCATGACAAGTGTACGTATGAGCTGATGTTGTTACGGAATCGGTTGTTTTGAGTGCGCGGTTTAAAGTGTTTTGTCACGCGCGTCAAAAAGTTTTTAATTAAACGTCATTGTTTCAACCGAACGGAATGTTTTTCATTTGCTCTTTGTATATCCGTCCACCGGAGGAAAGGCGTTTCTTTAAATCTTCTCTACGTTCTCGCTAACTAATTGCTTTCGGCAACTTCTTTTCAATTCAAACTGCGACCCGGAAGAGCAAATAAATATTCAATCGAGAGATTGATCAGAATGCAGTGCCGCCACTTTAATTGACTCGGTCTGAAGATAAAGCAATTTTCACCGCTTTTATATACAGAGCATAAAAATAATTTTATCGACCGCGCGACTTTTAGCCGGGAATAATTTTTTTCAGAAAGTAGTCCATAAAATTGAAATTCGCCCAAGAGCAAGGGGGAAGAGATCCCGGGGAAAATTATTGACGCCGCCTTTCAAACTTTAATGCACCGAGCTATCAATAGCCGATAAATCTCAACGACCACATGAATAACTTCCTCCTCTCGTAAAATCAACGTCGATCTGCGGGCAATACTCATACGGGGAGAGGGAAACGTTCTCGTGCATGCGCCGGCCGTTTAAAGATAGAAACTGCGCACTCGGAATAACTGTAGGAGGGAGCCGCGGCTTAAGAGCTCTCGGTCTCTCTCTCTCTCTCCCCCCGTATTATCGCGGTCGGTGAATTATACGCCTCGGGGACCGGCCAATTGAAACATAAATGCGGCTTAAAGACGTACATACGAAGCTCGGCGTTGTCTTCCCCGTGCCGGCGCGAGAACTTAAAGGGCCAGCCAAACTTGGAAAGCGTACCATCTTCTTCTCTCTGTCTCTCTCTCTCTCTCTCTCCCCGGCCAGAATACGCTTAACCGTTTAAGTTTGCGGTAATGGCGGTCGCTCGTGCAGAGAGTCCGCGCTCTCAGACATTTCGATACTCACCGTTGGTACCCTTATTAATATGCATGACTTCGTCCCTTGCCCCCTCCTCCAGCATGTATACATATATATCCGCGAGAGTGCACGGCTCTGTATGCATGCACGCGCATGTGTCGCTCTCTCTCTCTCTCTCTGCTGCTGCTGCTCTCTGGTGTCGTCCTAAAACTCTGATTCCCTTCCGCCCCCCTCACCCTTCCCCCGCTCTTTCGTGTTTGCGCCGGAACGCCGAACGTTGTTTCCTGCCGGGCCAAATAAATCCATGACCAGCTCTCCGGCTTGTGTTCGAGCACTGGACTGCTCAGGAGATACAAGCTCGGCTGGTTCTCCCGCACTGGTCGGCCGCTGGTTCTTCCTGCCGGGGCGCTGCACCGGAGCATGCACACACCAGCCGAACTTTGCCGAACGTCGCCGTGCCACTTTCTGCGCACGTTATGCATTCATTTACTCGAGGCCGCTCGCCGATAGTCCGGACACTCGACTCTCTCTCTCTCTTCATTTGCAATTGACTAGTTATCTTTGGAAGGGGACAAGTTATGTCCTCGATTCGGTAACGGCGCCGTTTGGGGTAAAAAATTTGAATGTTACTGCGGGTGAATTGGTTCGGTTAATCGATTGAATTACGCGTCCATAGATATTAGGTAACGCATTGCCTTGTTAAAAAGCGTAAATGAGAGTTCTGATTCAAATCCGGAATATGATATTTTATTTGCCTTTTTAAACTTCTTTTCGTACTTTGATACCAAATCAGCAGTAATATAATAAAAAAGTATTTTGAATTTTAATATTCATTTTAAAAAAGTTTGAATTTTCAGACACATCTTTGAATCCTCTGCCATTTGGTTTTGTTAAACGTGAAATTGTGCGTGAGTCAAAAAGTTTTAACTTGATTCTACTTATTATTTATTAAACATTTATTTTTATATTTATTCTGCACTTGTTGATTTAATTAGTGATTGAAAAATGCAACGTTTGGATAAAAAAACGATTAAAAAATTTCAGGTTTGTAATAATAGAGCTTTATAATTTAATAGAGAAATTTTCGAACTCGGACAAATTTTCGTATTACATATTCATACCTCGGCTGATTTAATTTAGGTAAACTTTATAAAATTTGAAGTTCATTTTTTTTTTTTTTTAATTTATTCATTTACTATCGCGTCTTCCATATATTGAGACTCAAAATACAATCAAATTCTGATGGTTAAAATAAATTTAGTCGAGAGAAATTATTTTAATAATATAATTGCGGTGCTCAATTATTTTTCTAAATTGATTGAACTCATTCTCCATTTATTTACCTGGAAAATTCTCAAGTGTTAAGTAACCGATATTTTTATTCCGCGGGCCAATAAACCAAAAATGAATCGCGTTCCAGGTAAATATCAAAATTATATTCTCAATTAGGACAAATCTGCGCCTTCGTACATACATCCATTCGCACATGCGCGCGGACGTATGGCAGAGGTGTTTGTAACAAGCAGATAGGAATCATCCCAGCGGGTAACGAGTGCATCGATTTGTAATCACTGCCGGAGCGTGTATGCGCTCAAATCAGTGGGTATCAACACAGAGCTGTCGGCGGGCGCGTCATCGTGGGCGCGCGCCCGTTGACGCTATTGGATTTTTTTTAGTGAATCCCGTTGGGAAATCACTCCGCGAGTAAGCACTCGGTATGATATAGAGGGGCCCCGTGTAAAAAAAAAAGGGAACGTAAGGATTGTTCAAATCTAGTTTTTTGTCAGCTTTTTCCAAGCGCGCAGACTCTGTCTTTCTGGGGAATTTTTTTTTTTTTTTTTTTTCAACGCTTGTGTCGCCGAACGGCTTTCACGCTAAATCCGGCAGTGATATCCGCTGGATAGCGGATTTCGTGTAAATTATGAGGCGTGTCATAGCGAAATGTTTGTACGCTGGATTTGAAAAGCTCGATTCGTTGGGGCTCTTGTGAATGGGAAAAAATATCGGGGCTGAATGATTGTGCTTGGAATTACTCGCACTAAAATGGCCATTTATCGTTTTGGGATCGATTGCTTTTCGGTAAAGATAAACAATGGGGAATTGTCCTGGTGGCAAAGAATGAATAGGGAACCATTGTTATTTAGTAATTATTTTCAGAAAAGTTTGCTGTCTTATTTTTCGTTGCAATAAAGGCGTTTCTTAAGTTATTTAAGCGGTTTTTTATTCGTATCGATTTTTTATAGTGGTAGTTTAATTAATGCTTGGTCTAAAATTTATTTGCATGCATTTAAATAAAATGGAAAGTATCGAACCGATACTAATATTATGTTCAAAAAAATAATATTAGTATTTATACTTAATAACGATGTCAATTTTGATGATGGATAAAAAAGTCGTTTGTTCGTGATTTTTATTTCTTTGAGATACTAAATAATAAATCAATTTGGTTATATTACTATATAATTTTTGACAAAGAAATGATATATTTTATATTTTTTTATAATTCTTTAAAAAAACGTTCCGAAAAATGTATATCAGAAAATGAAAGCACAACGAAAATATGTTCAAAAATATACTTTGAAAACCTTCTTTGAAAAGGTTTCTAAAAAGTAAAGGAAAAATTTCTTTTGATTTTTATTTCCATGAAATTGATAAATATTACATTTGCTGTAAAATATTTGGATTTTTATTTATAACAAACATAGTGCTGACAATGAAATTCCACGTAATGTTGATTTCCAGGTCATGTTGTTGTAATATGTTTTGTTATGATTTTGACGGAGAAGCTTTAGAAAAGCTTGATTGCGTGGCAGAAAGTTAATCATCATATTGAATTAAAGAAAAGTAATTTTTACTGCATTAAAATTCACTTTTGAAATCACAATTTACTATAAAATTTCATTAATTTTTTTAAATAAAATTTTGCAATTTACGACGCAAATTTGAGTTAATAAATTAAAAAAATATATTTTCTTAAATTCTAACATGAGGATCTAACTAAACTGCTTTTAGTTTTTTTACAATGGAAATTAAATTGGTCGCAGCAATTTTTTCCTGCAAACTACAAAATTCGATCAGCATCCGATAGAATGCTTCATGTCAATAAAACGTATTGCCGTTTTAATTAAAAATTGCTGAGACTGTAGAAAAACAAATTATAATTTCTTTTGGCGCGAAATCGCGTACGTATAACTTAAGTTAATTAGTTTAAGCGCAATTAGCACCGTAATTACGATCAATTTGAAAGGCAGACGTAAAAAGTCGTTCGAGCTTCTTCATAAATAAACCTTTTTCGCTTTTTCGTTTTGCTCTCTCTCTCTCTTTTTTTTCAAAAGCTTAATTTGTCTGGGCGAAGCACTGACTTGCCGTCGCATTGAATGCGACGTGGAGGGATGCGGAGAGTCTCCTCGCGAAACGAGAAACAAAGTAAATTTGCACCGTTAGACGGAAAGCAGATGAGAGAGAGATCGAAAATATGCAGAGGGGCGCTAAAGAACTCACGGCTCATTCTTCGCAGCCATCGAGACTTAGCGAGAGGCGGCACGCATGAGTGCGTTTCCGCGTAAAAAATCTCACCAGACCTGTCTGTCTGCTTGATATAATGTGTACGTTGGGAAATCTGTCGTAATATTATTTAATGTTTGTACAATTTTTTAAGGCAAATAAAAAGTTTTTGTAAAATTTTTATTCGCGTAAGGGTCACTTATTTACATCTAAAAATACTTTTCTTTTATTTGATAGACTATTTTGAGCTATATTTTTTTTGCTTTTGTTTCTTAAACAAACATTTCAACACGAAAAAAGGTATTGTACCGCAAATAGGAAGTGAAAGGGCGGTTGAGCACGTAGAAAAAGCAGAAAACAAATTTTATCTTCTGAAAATATTTACGCTTCACAATTTCCAAGATTAAAATTGCGACGATTAAGTATATGCATATTTGAAATAAAACCGTATCTGTTAGCGATATACGACAATACAAATGCTTTGAGGTTACTGCCAATAAAAGGAAAACGCCGTTTGCTCGGTAAACAGCACGAGCTGGGAAACATGTCCTCCGGGAGAGAATCATTTCGCGAAACATCTCAGTCGATGGGAAAGATGTTTTTGCAGCTTTATTTGCAGCAGCTCCTTGCCTTGTCTTCGTTTATGTGTATCACTTTAGTACACTGGATTCATTGTCAACTTTAAAAGATAATATTTTTGCCAGTTGCTGCAGCTTGTTAAGTTGTAACAAAATTCTTCTTTCCTGGAAGGTGCGGAATTCGAAAAATAAAAATTAGCAAGATCTCGCGCAAAATTAGTGTACACAAGGAACATTTAAAAAGTTCACTTTTTTATTTCTCTGCAAATAGTAATTAACTTGTTTATTCAAACTTTTAATATTTTACTTGTTTGTCCAGCTATTCGTACTAAAAATAGTGAACCTAAAAAGTGAAGTTTAGCATCCTTAAATTTTGAACGTTTACAGTCGAAATAAACCCCGTGTGAAAGTTAGTGGTAGAAGCGGGATTTTCTAAGCTTGGCAAAACAACCGCATAAATTGGGGGATAAACAACCGGGCGGCATACTTTCGAAAATATTCCCGAGTTTCTTTGCATTATACTTTTTTTTTTTCAAGAACAGCAGTCGCTGCAGCTGCCAACTATATTCTTGTCTGGGAGCCCGCCTTCTTTGACTTTCCGCGGGGTTCGTCCCGAGTCTTTTTTGCGCCGGAGCCAAGATATACGTTCTCGCATCCGAGGCAAGGCGCCTGCGGAAAACGCGCCTTGCCGAATATGAGAGGAAAAGTTATGTGGTGTTATAGCGCGCGCCTCGTAAGGCAGTCGGCGTGCATAGTAGGAAAGCAGAGCTTCGTCTAACGGTATGGGGGTGAGGAGAGACGCTGAGCTCTCGAGTTTTTTAACTTTCTCGTTCGCCGCTCTGCGGCTCCACCCCTCTGCCTTACCACGCATTTTGCCATAAAATCGATCGGCCTCGGCATAAGAACTTAATATCACTTGCAGGCTGCAGCACCCACAATTCTCACTATCTGCCCGTGAAAGTCTTGATGAGATCGACGGGCTGTAAAAAAGAGAAGAGGGGAAAAAGGGCGTCGTTCTTTGATATGCCGAGGGATTTTCACCAGTTTTCATCGTCGCCCGATCGCTTCGCCGTATTAGATGAGAAAAATTTCTTAAACAATTTTCAACGAATTTAGAAACAAAGTCTTTAGGCATTTTCATTAAACTTTTTAAAATATGGAAATCGAATTTTGTGCGCAGAAGTGCTTCTGCATATTTACTGAAAATGTTCAAGCGAGCATATAACTTTTTGCAGTTAATTTATTTTCCATTTCAATTTTGCGTTGAAATATGTATAATGTTTATGTTTTTAATACGATTTGTGCATAAAAATCGATTTCCGCTGATAGAAAATTTTACATCCGAAATCGTCGGATTGAAATCAAACGAAAAGGTTCAAAGTGAACAATAAAAAGTCATTTTCGAGATCTTACAAAAATTTAAAACAATACAGAATAAAAATTCAAAAATGAGATTTTGAAAATTTCTTGTGCTGTTTGATTTTGAATACGTAATTAAGTTTTCAAAAACTCACAAGGAAACTATCAACATTATCGAAACATCACGATACGTACAGAAATGTAATTTTAGAAAGTGTTACTTGTTTGCACGAACAACTCTTTTTTTCCCAACATTAAGCGAGATAATAACGGGCGAGAAAGTGGATCCGCTGCAGAAAATCAGGAAGTGGCAGACTTTTCTATTTTCAACTGTATTAGTCGATACAACACTATAAAGCGAGAGTTCGCGCGGCGTTTGGCCTTAATTCAGCCTTCGCGTATTCGTGTGCCAACTTATTCTCCATTTTTTTTCTGCTTCCCTCTCTTTGTCTATTTCCCTTCCTTTTCCTCCAGATAGAAATAACTTTTGCAAACTCTCCGGGTGCCCCACTCAAGCTGCTCGAACGCCAGAAGAAGCTGCCGCCGCTGCTGCTGCTTTCTTTCTCTCTTTCTATTACTATGCTTCACCCAGAGCAAAGATGGACCAGGAGAAGGAGAGAGGGAGAGGGAGTAAAGCCCAATTATCTTACGGAAGGCAGTGAGTAGAATCCTGTTTAACCTCACTTTAGTCTCTCTGCGCTTCTGTGCGCGTGATACCGCGGGCGTATTTCATGCCGACGCCGCTGCCCTTGTAAGCCCGAAAGCGCCGAAATGCAGCTTTGTCTCGGCTGCCTTTCTCCCTTTCTTTGCCCTCCTTGATTTTTCTTATCTGCGCGCGCGCGCGCTCCGGGGAAAAAAAAGCAGCTCCGACTTTTTTACTACGCGGAGTTTTTATTTTCAACTAGCTCTCGCCCTTTGTCGAGGATCGCGATGCTCTCTTTTAATAAATTGCGAGGACGCCGCGCGTGGAAAAAAGAACGAAGCGGTTACAGTTTCGCGAGGATATAAATTTGAAAAGTTTGACATTGGCATCAGTGGCGGTTTCGTATTACTCTTCATTGGGTGAACTAATTAGCGATGGCCGTCAATGGAATTATTAAATCGTAATTACTTGCCGGAATTTGAACCGCGTGCCATATTTAGCTAATTATAACGTACTGTGGCGAATAAAATCGAAATCTAATAATACAGGATTATTAAGTCAAAATACGCCATGACGTACACGATACTTTTTATGATTAAACAAAGAGCCCTTTGATTCTGCCAGTCGAGCTAAAATATTCAGCAGCGCGCGCCGGGGAAGGCACGGAAATTCTAATAATTTCATCATTATTTAAATTGAATTTATCGAATCAATTTACGTTCTTATTTACGTATAGCAGGAGATGGTGTAATGTAAATATTCCAATAATTTGATTAGATCGTTCGCCGGACATTCCAATAAAATAGCGGAGTTTTAAATTCCACTCCAACAGCCATATAGTTGTCAACTTGTCTGACCTCAGCTCTTGTCGGATTCTGTGACGGGTCAGAAACGCGAAACTATAAATCCTTCTAGAATTATCATCGCGTCCAGGTACAAGTGCTCTCTCTCTCTCTCTCTCACTCTGTCTCTCTCTCTCTCTCTCCTCCTCGGTTCCGCAGATTTATGAATAAATTGCGGAGGAGGGGCGCGATATACAGTTCCCCTCGCTCTCAATGTGGGCGCAAGGATAAACATAAATTTGGGCGGCGTTTCGCCGAATTGCTGGAACGCAATCGCTAATCGGCATAATTTAAGCGTATGATTAACCGCATTCGTGATTCTCCATACGCAGGAATGACCGATGGCCTAAACAAATTTCATATTCGCGCCCGGCGAATATGCGACGCCGCGCCGCTGGAAAGCTGCAGCGGCGTAAAGGTTGGCTCAATTATAACTGATTGCGACGAATTCACTTATCTAATAAATTTTCTTACTCGGACGCGGGGGGATACGCGGGAAATTTCATAAATTTAATAATTCAGTTAATGAGATGCCGCTTTTGGAATTCTCTTATCTGCCGCACGAGATCGTTTAAAAATATCACATTTATCAGATCTAATTACGCGGAACAATGCCGAAGTTGCGATACGTCGGGAGTATTTAACATTTTATAATATTTATCAAATTCTCCTTCTCTTTTTTTAAATTTTTATTTTTAGCACTGAATTATAGGATTATTTGATCAAGTTCTCGGATAAAACCGAGCAGTATCATATAAACGATGATTGGGAAGAAAAAACACGATACTCGTTTAAAAAAAAAAGTAAACTATTAAACTCCAACGTACGAAACTTTAAAGAAATCTGTTTTTCCAATTTAATAACGTAAATAAATAAATGAACTACCTTCGTCAATATTAAACAAAATTTTTTTTATCTACATTTTTCAAATTCTGCTGTTCGATTCAAAAATTTTTATTGTTTACAAACAACCCTGTAAACTGTATGCAAAGAAGAAAAAAAGGATAAAAGCCATAAATCTAACGCACTCAAATAAATATCGAGGAAAATTTATCATTTATGTGTAATCCAATTCGTAAGATGAATGGTATAGCTAAAGAAAAAATTAATCGAATAGCAATATCTGCAGTTGAGTAGAAAAAGAAGAGTACCGTACGACTATATATGCGCTTATTTTTTCTATACACCGCAGCACTATGTCGTGCCGAGGCGATATTTTTTTCAGGTAGCTTCGCGCACACATACATATATGCCCCCGCGCGCGGATGTGTGTGTATGTGTGCATGTGTGTGCTCACAAAAAGGCGCATATCGATGCTCTAGAAATCAATTGTTCGATCCCCTACGGCCATTCGTGAAAAATATCGAGGCCGCTTTCGGTGGTCGTGTCGTATGACAGAATAAAAGGAAAGGTTAGATCGGGTCAAATCCAGCGCTATGATTGAAAGAACAAAAGGGATGCGCTCCTATTTTTTTTTTCTGCTCCTCTTTTTTCGCTTTTTACCTGTACGTAGCTTCCCTGCTTCTCTGCCTGCGACTTTGGCTGCACATACATAATCTAAATTTAAGATGCATAAGTAGATAGGAAATAAAGTTCATCCTTCCTTCTGATGCTTTGTAGAATGCGGAATCTGATTTGCATTTGGAGCAATTTAGGCGGTAGCTCAATAAATCTAGGTATTCGAGTAAAAAAGCTCAACGTCGCAAAACGCTTCGTTTTGAAGATTAATTAATCAGTTAAAAAGCATAAAAGGAATGAAGAAAAATATGCTAATGACAAGAGGCGCTATGTGTAAAATCCGCAAAATTTAGGCTGGGGATCGATGTGGAAGTTGAAGCTATTAATTTAATCAGAGATTTGCATCTTACTTTAAATGAACCTTGACATGCACGTCTTTTTCAAAGTTTTAATATTATCAAGCTTTTTCCTATCGTTCTCCCTCTTTTTCTCCTCCATTGAAAAAAAAAAAAAAAATAAAAAAACATATTAAGAGGAACAGAGGTGATTTAGCGTTGTTTAAAAACATTCTTTCCACAAATAATATCTTCAGCATCCGCGTTTTAATTTTCGCCATTTCCCGCAAAATTATTCCCGTAAAAATGTAAGAAAATTAACCGGAATAAAGGCGGAGAAGAAGACAGAAAGACAGGTTAGGTGTAGAGCGCCAGGCTAATCAGCAGATACGGAGCGAACGGATAGCGGAAGATATAGAGCCCTCCGTGAGAGAGAAGTAAAGAATAGCAATGCGAGCGAGACAGAAAGAGACAGAGAGAGAGAGAGAGAGAGAGCGAGAATGGGGGGAAGGCGAGAAGGGGGGCAGAGAGGCAGGTCGAGGAGTGGCGTTTCTCTCGCCACGCGCCATCGCGGTTCAGATCTAGCAATGGATCGGTGAATAAAGGGGTGGCAGCGCGGCATTGCCGGTGGTGATATACTTTGGTCGGACATGCAATTAGTAGCGCTACTGGCGTGACTGTGGGCTAGTCTCGGTTTCTCACTTTTCCCTTTCCCTCCTTCTTTTTTTCGCTGCATCGCCAGAGCCGCGGGAGATTCGAGCGCGCGGGAAAAAGGGGCGAAAGGGAGAGGAAGTCGGCTGAAAAGCGAAGAGTCATATAGGACCGATATTGTTTCAGCCTGATTTTATACAGCTAATTGCCTAACCTTTAAATCGCCGAGTGCCCTGAATGCGATATGGCTAATTTATGCGGGAACTTTTTTTTTGCTTTATCTGTTTCATTCGCTTTTAATGGCTGATTTCCGAGTGCTCGTGGAAAATAGAGAGAGAGAGAGAGAGAGAGAGAGCTGATTGAAATGGTTGATTATTGGACTTTTACGTTCGATATTAATATCTGAAATTAAAATTTCCGTTTTAAGAGTACGTCGAGGGATATTGCGAGCTTTAATATTTTGAAGTCGAAGTTCAATAATTTCATTTAAGATTCATTATCCTACTTTTTTTTTAGAATTGTAATAAAGAAGAGATTCATTAAAGTTCTTTGAAAAGTGTACATGAAATATTTACAGCGAAATTTCCGTGCAATACTAAAAAAACTTAATTAATCCACTTTTACTTTATTAGTCCGTGTATAGTTCTCTTGAAAATACTTCAACTTTTTAATAAAACTAATTAATTATATTGAAGAAATCACTTATAATTTGCTTTATGTGTTCATTCCGCGTAATGAAGTCTTCCATTATGTTTATTGTAAGAGTTTTTATATAAATTCCCTTCAATCACGAAAATTCATTATTATTCATTATGCATTTGATTCTGATTTTATATTACCTCGCAGTTAATGCATTTTCGGCATAAATAATCAACGACTTTTACCGCTCGCGGCCATTAAACCGCGGAGGTTATTAATTTTTATGCCCGAAATTTAACTACGATGAAGGATGCCCGGGGCCTCGCGATTTGCAAAAATCAGACACCTTATTTCGGCCGGCCGTAAATTACAGCCATAACATCGAGGGTCTTCTCGGCGAGTCGGGCGGGGGATACCCGGCAACGGTGGCCGCGGGTTCGGGAACTGGCCGAGGATGAAATACGACGGGACCATTAAGAGCTAACGATTAATTAAACGCGATATAAATATTTGACCAACGAATTACGCGATATTAATCTTCGTTTTACGCGGTGGGGTGTTGCGCCTCGCGCGCCGGCAACCCGACGCCTCGTCTTGTGCGCGTTTTGCTCTTTCGCCTGTGTGCGTATGTACGGGCTTGCTTGCATTTTCTTTCGGTATATTTTCCCCGCGCGGCCTGTAATTTCGGTGATCGCGCTGAGCGCACAAACATGGAGATTTATTCAGCGGGGAAATTATTTAATTTTGAAAACGGTTTACAAATTAGATTTTAATAAGTGAATACGCTCGGGTTTGATTGTACGCGCGTTTTATAAACTTAATTATTTATGACGCTGCGGTACAAATAGATGGGTTAAGATTAATTAAATTGATGGTAACAATAAAGTCGAATATGGTTTCTGTGAGAAAGCACTTTTAAAATTTGTAGCGGACGAATTTTTTTAATCATCATTTTTGTAAAAGGAAGTGGAATATGTGAAATTAATGAAAAATAATTTATTTCAAATAATCAAATGATACTGCTCGATTTATTGGAAATAAATTCTTATTCGTTTAATCTCAATCGAACTGCAATTAAACTTAAATTTAATACTTATATTTACCATCGATCGAGCTAAGAATTAAAAAGTTTAAAAATATGCTCTACAAAATCAGTTAAAAAATAGCGAGAGCGAACGAGTGCTTTTTAATTCACCGATTGTAATTAAAGGACGTCCTATTTATTTAATACAACAACAAAAACTAAATAAAAGCACACAATTAAAAGCAGCGCGGCACAGGAAAACATTGTAATTAAAACCAGCGGGGGGAACGCGTCCCTTTTTTCCCAGCTCGTCTTTGTTTAGGGCGGCCAGGGGAGCTTATTACGTACTCCGGTGGCTCGTGCGGAATACCGCTTGTGTACCGAGCTTATCTCCCGCGATGCTGCACATACCAGCGGCGCTTTCTTTAATGCCCAATAGCGCGCGAGATCGTGCGCGATATCCGCCGAAGATCGGCAATTTCGAGTTATATTTCCTTGTACCACGTATAGGCGGGGGCCGAGCCGAGCGCGCGAACCGGTATCGTTAAGGCGGCGAAAATGACGTGTCCGCGTGTACTATCGCGCCTCTAATTTCCCGGAATGGGCCTCGGCCCAATGCACACCGCCTTCCTACGTACTCGCCCGTGCGCCCCCCTCGTCGTTTTTTTCCAGCCGAGCGTATATACTATATATATATATATATATAGTTTATCGGATTGCCGTTGACCCTCAGCTATTTCCAGAATCTCTCGAAACTCGATACAGAAAGCTGTATCCTTTGAGAGGTTCTACTTTAGTCGCGTGTGCTAGGTTATTTTTGGAATCGCAGTCGGAAATGAATTTTTCCGCTATTTTTCGAGATGGAAAAAGGAGTGGATTGGAGAAAAAAAATGAAAATAATTTTCGTTTAGATTTTTCGGCGGGCCAGATTGCATGCAGTTCTCGATTGAAAAAAAAAGAACGGTCCTATTGATTTATTTGCGATACGAGTTTCATTTTATTTAAATACAATCAGGTAATAGATTTTGTTTTTTCGAAGAGAGCAGCGTTCCAGTTTTTTTTTAAAATAGCTAGAGTTTCGCAAGAATTACACGCTTAATGAACATTTTGATTAATTTTCGGAGAAACATTTCGTTTCAATGACTGCAAAAGCACATAAAGTTTATTCAACTCAAATTCAAAGAGAAATATTAAATACACTGCTTGGCCAACGCCAATTAAAGTTCATTTACTAACAGAATGCATTCAATTTATTTGTTCTATTGTTTTCATAATATATTTTAACCAATAAGGAACCGAATATAAATTAAAAATTCTATTTGAAAAAAGAAATAATTAAAAGTTACCGTCCACGATGATTCTATTTAAGCGTTTTTACTCAAGACTATCGCAGACAGTTTGCCTTTTTCGTGTTTAACTTTATCGGCCGGCAAGTTTAGCGACTCAATTTTCTGCACCGAAAAAAGTTGGCTACTATAACTTTCCAACTTGCTTTCGTATATAAATGCAGATATTCTCTTTCTCGTTCTCTCTTCCTCCTCGGCGCAAAGGGTGCAGGAGGTCAAGAGCCAAGAGATGAAAAGCGGCGGCGGCGGCGGCGGCGGGCACAGGAGATATCGGTCGAATCACTTATACTCATGAATAAGTATGATGCACGCCGCCGCCGCGGTTATATCCACTGGTCCGGCCTCCAGTCATTATTCTTAATAACCGCGTCCGCGCGCGTAACGACCGCAGAGCCCCGTGGAATAGCGTTGGTAAACGTATACTTTCATAAATCTCGGCGCGCGAGTTCTTTGTGCCTTGTCGATATAATACCTGTGAATCCGCATTATCTCGTTTTCCTCGAATCTTCGCCGTCGTCGTTTTTTCTTCACCTCCGCCGCCCCCTTCTGGCGCGGGTGGGTGGTTGCACAAGCGAGGAGAAGAAGAAAAAAAAAAAGGCAAAGCCACCAAAGCGCGTCTGATGGCGCTATCGATTTTTTTCCTCTCTCTTCTTATCGTGCATAATTCGTTCATTGCCATGAATTTCTTTTCTCTCCCTCTCCGGCTTTTCTAGAACTGCTCATTTTTCCCTCGCGGCGGTGCCTCCCCCCCCCCCCCCCCCCCC
>UCOM01003763.1:0-15822 GCA_900474385.1 Ormyrus pomaceus
TCAGTCAAGACCGGACCACGAAGGAAAGAACAACGCAAACGACATCTCTCTCTCTCCTAACACTTATTATCCGAATAAACCCGAATAAATCAAACCAACACTTGGATATTACTTCTCGCAACCTGTCCACACCAGGATTCCCCACGTGACACTGTATTTAGTAGAAAAAGTGTGTAATAATATAAATTAAAAAATTTTTTCATTTTAGAAAATTATATTCGTGATAGTGTGCATAGAAAAACATAAAGTCATTGCTTTTAGAAATAAATATATAGGGGAGATCCCGGCAAGATGGTCATAGCGGGAAACCCCCTGTTATTTCTGATATAGCTGTTACGAAAATTCTGAAATAAATCAAGTACATTATGTGTGTCATGAACATCAAAGTTTCAGTACGTGCACGCTGCTCGCGGCAATAACATAGCTTAGAAATAAAAAAATTGATTTTACTCTTTGAGCTTACGATGTTATCAAGGTAAAAATGTGAACTTATTTTTTACACGGATGATGAAATTAATTCAAAAATAGTATCAGGCAATAAAATATCTATAGTATTTATAGATATTTTACCAAAAAAACCTTTTAGAATCAATATCAATTTTTTTTTCACTATAGTTTTATCAAAGAAAATTCATTTTATTCCTTCCGGGCAAGACGACCCGGTGCGACATAAATAATAATGTATGAATTGAATTTGTTTAGTGTACGGAAGTGTTTTCAAATGACTTTTTTAGTCTAGCGTGTGAAAGTGATTCCAGGGAGGGCAAGTAGCGAATTCTACTCGTGATCGAATTCCATTAGCCATTTAAAAAAGGATTGAGACCCCACTCGAGTTCCCAATACCTAGACCAATTTGGGAGTACTATGGAGTTTTGCCGTAGGGTACAATCGTCAAATTATAAAATGTCCCTGATTTATACCTACCGCAGGAAAAAGTTGAAGCAGCAGCCAAGGCGAATACAAGGAAGAATCGGAAGCCCTTAATTTATTTGTAAAACTATGAATTGTTTATGTAATAATAAAAAATGCCATTTAGAAACATTTACTTTTATTTAAAATATACATAATACGCACATTTTCACCATACTGCTATGTAATATTTACGTATTTTTGCATTTGAAGAAAATTCACATAATAAAATTAAAGTACTGTTTTTCTACTCTAACCGATGTAAATTTCACATTACATTAAATATCGCCCACAGAGTACTATAACAGTCGCTTGTACTCTCAGATCACTATTAGCTAACACAACGCAACCTGAGATTGATAACTGTGAACAAAATAGCTTATAATTATATTATATGGTTTTATGGACCCAGTCCTCTTAATTTTTTTCACGTTATATGTATATTTTTACATTATATTAATGTACATATTTGGACTCTTCGAAAATACATATTTTGACAATTCTACAATATGTAAATAATAATACTGAAAATATAGTTATTCTAGAATTTTCTAAAGTGTTGGTAGATGGGCAATTAAAGAAATTAGTACTTCTACGATTGTGCATTTTTATGCTTTTTAAATCAGATCATAAATGATAATAAAAAATTTAACTATATAGTGTCAACGAAGACTCAAATGTATGTTTAAATTAATAAGTACTTATTAATTAAGTAACTTGATGTTACTTATTAGTTTGAAAACAAATATTAAACTTTTTTTTTAATTTTTATCTCAATTTTTTACTACTTACGTGAACTAATTACAACAATAAATTAAAAATAATACAACAATTTTTAAGTGAAATATAATTGACTTAATTATTATTATTACCCTTCTAAAATTATAGCATTATTTTTAAAAATGTGAAAAATAAATTACATAAACAAATAAAATTTGCTAAGAATATAACATTCTGTTACTTGAGATCTGAACTATAAAATTTAATTTTTATACAAAATCTAAAGTAACTTTCACTGTCCTTACCTCTATTTTTATATTCTAAATTAAATATTTGGTGAGCACTAGATTATTTCTAATCATATTTCTGAATGTTTGAAAATGAATTACAAATAATGCTAATAAGTTTTATAAAATGACTAATTGGGCTATTATTATTATACAATTATTTAAACCGTAACTTTATAAAACTAAATAATAATTTATGACGATAATATATACCATTGAACTTTTAAAGCTTACTAGATTATTATAATACGAATAAATATTAATATTTGAAAAGACCGAAGCTTAATTTGACTCAGTGAAGAGTAACTGCAAAAACGTACATAAATTCGAGCGTTTATGCTTTATTAAATTTGGACTTCCAATCTTTATTAAAAATCAGTTTATCATGACACATTATCCCTCTGAAAAATTTAGATTTCTGACTTTTTCGAGATACTTCCAAAAATAAGGTGGTTTACTTATCCGCAAATAGAGTAAAATCACAGCTTTGGCCCTTCACAACAAAAAACCTGAAGAAATCTAAAATTTTTAATTTACGACTCATGATAAAACAAATTTTAATACGAATTGGAATTTCGCATTCGAATATGCAAAAATCCGTAAATTTTTTATCATTTTTTAGAAAATTGTAATGAATTTTGTAATAAATTGTTTTAATTCGAAATTGTTAATCTAGCTAAATAAAAATTAAGTATCAATAAAAAATTCGGTGTCGTCTAAGTTTGCTTCATTTTTGCCCTTTTATTCTTTAAATGCATTTTTTTTTTGTAAATGTAAATATATTACTACAATTTTTAGTTCTTTCTTATTTTTTGTATCAAAGTGTGCTATTGCAGAATAGCGATGACTTAGAATTGGTATAAATAATTAATTAAAAATGTACTTACAAAAGATAAAACATGTACTTTTCTTACAATCATTTACGTTGTTATAAACAAAAATGTATATAAAATAATACAATATTTGTGAAGTAAATATTTGGTAGCGTCACCCCATATAGTTATGAACACGTCGATTTTGTTTAGTAAAATATAAAAAAATATTGTAGATTTCATAAAATTTTTTATAACATTACTTCTGCTGATTCTTTTAATTTTATATTGATTTAATTTGATTATTAAAAGCTTAATTTTGAACTTGCCATTGATGTTATAAATTGTTTAAAACAATTATAAAAATGCTATACTGCCACATTTCCATTTCAGTAGTAGGGCAGTTGTGTCTTGTATAGAAGTGATATGTCGAGGAAACTTTTATAAACGCGAGTCAACAATGAAATTCAAATTCAAATTTTTTGGTTTAAACTATTTGCACTTCTGATAAAATTTTAAAAACTTACAAAAGCCATTTAAAGAAGCTTTACAAAATTCACTCAAAGAAGCTTTCAATTGGCAAAAAATGTTTAATATATCATTTACATAATATTTCATGTTAACAAGTATATAGTTTGTTTTAAATTAAGTTATAATAGAATATTCATTGCAATATAAATATTCATTGAAGTATATTTAAGAAAATTTTAAAGAGTAAATGATATAAGCCTAGCCACTGGCATTACATTTTCATACGTTTTTCACATTTCACAATTTATTTATAAGACTAAACTGCAATGTCGGGATCTCACATATTCTTAAAGAATATTGTTTATTTTAATTATCCTGGATATGAACTAAAAAAGTGTTTTAAAATATTTTATCAATATTAGAAATACCAATTACTTTCTTCTCTGAGTGTATATCGTACAAATTTCTTTACGTAACTATATTCATATGATTTTTTCTAAACTGCTTTCAGGATTTTCATCTTCAGAGGTTTCAGGTTCAGTATTTAATTTACTAAAATCTCTAGTATTCGGCCTTCCCTCAAAGAAATTAAATCGTTTGCGTGATTCTAAAAGACTTGAAAGTTTGAAATTGTCTCTTCTTTCGCTGCTCCAATCCGTTCTTCTTCTATGAGGTGGGAATAAACATCCTACTTACAACAATTTATTTTAATGTACTTCAGAAATAAAAATAAAGATATAACAGCTGATGAATCAAGCAAAAGTTTGATGCATTATTTATTAATTGTCGAATAATGCAATGCTTAAATAATAACAGATAAGGAACATAAATAAACATTAAAAAAGTTAAATCACATGCGACGTCGGTCATATAAATTAAATCTAAAATATAATACTTTACAAACGTATCGTTTACATTTAGTAAAGCATAATGGCGACATTCTTTACAAACAATATGATGTTATACATGATCAAATCGATGCCCGATAAGAAGACTTACGTTTTAGTATTTATCTCGAAAAGTAGCACTTTTCAATTCATTGACTCAAAGAAACTTGTAAGATTATTAACTAGCAAAAATATTAAGGGTAATTTTACAGGTGACTTTATAATCTGACATGCTTCTTCGCAGTATGAATCGAGAAGTCCAATTTTTCAAGAAGTGCAAAATACTGTAACGTAATATTCTAATCTTTGTGATGTGCGTCGAAATAAATAATACAGATAAAAGCTGAATTTTCGCAAGCTAAATAATACATAATATTACATACATATTTACAATTCACTTATATAAAATTAGTATTCCAAAAAATATTTTTATAAATCAAATAAGAATGTATAAAAATACTCATGCTCACAAAATTAAGCAAAAAATAAAATTATTCAGTCATCGCGTAAAGTTTCGTGCTTTCATGCGCATGCGATATGCAAAAAAATATATTTCATGCACGACTCGATTGCGTGGGAATCGGGCTCTTCACGCACACACAAAAAATTAAATAACTTCAAGCACTGAATATCAAAAAATAGCTATTTTTCTATCCTTCGACTAGCTTCCTGAATTCAACATCAGGTTCATAACGAGATTTTCTACCTCTTTTTTGATATTTCGCTAGTAGTGCCGCCAAGAAGATGCAAATGCCAATGAAGAACAATGCAGCAACAATAGCTACTATAACAAGTGCTCTTTGAGATGGTTTCTTTGATTTAACATCCTTATTGCCATCTGCTGAACGTATTTCTGTAGAATTTTTTAATTCAATTAACTTTGATGATGATTTAATTGTTTTAAGGTCTAAAACAAAATAAAAAATTATTGGTTATGAATAACAAATTTAATTTAATTTATGTAAAAAGCCAAAATAATTGTAAAATAAGAATATTGGCATTAATTTATTCTATTACCTTGGTTAAATTTATATATCCTATGAGAATTAAGTTCAACCACATATATTTCAGCTTCATTTGGAGATACAGCAATATCATGAGGACTATTCATATCCATTTCTGGAGCAAATTGCGATAAAACTTCCCCTGTATTTATGTCTAAAACAAATCCTCGAACATGAGTACCCTCTAATCTATTTCCATTAACTAAATATATTCGATCATTAGCATAAGCAATACTGTAAATTGCTTCTCCAAACATAGGATTTTGATATTCTTTATGAAATGTTCCATTACTAGCATAACTGCAGACAATTCTTGAATTTTCTCTGTCTGCAATAAATAAATAATCGTGTTCTTCTGCAAGTGCAAGAGCATGGGGTACTAAGAATGCATTTTGGGGAGGAGATTTTAAGTACAAACTCTTTCCTGTAAAAAAAAAGTTCATTTTATAGATAAAATAGATGAAATGTAAAATGCAAAATTCTATTTTGTTATATTGTAAAATAGATAAAATAGTAATAAAAAGAACTTCAATGTATTTTTACCTTCGAACCCCCATGTTCGTCCCCACTGTAATATCCGTTCACCATCTTTGTTAAATTTAATCACTCTTGAGTTACAATAACCGTCACTAACAAAAAAATCACCATTGCTGTCAACAGCTACTGCTGTAGGTTTGCAAAATCTTTTATTGTCATTTCCAGGTTGAAAAGGTTCACCCAAAGATAATGATGGTTTTACTATACTATTTTCAAATAGATTGTTTATGTCAAAAGTTTGTGAAGCTGCTGCTCGTTGACTACTTCTTTGTTTCTTCAACTGTTGTTTATGTTTAGCTATGTCTTCAGCGTCAAATTTAAAAACTTGATGCATAGCTACATCCGTTATCCAATAATTTCCTAAAGAGTCTATTGTTAGACCATGAGGAAGATAAAACATATTTCTTCCCCACTCTAATAGTACCGAGCCAGTCTTATCTAATAACATAATTGTACTTTGTCTTATTGGGCCTCTATTAATTTTAAATTTATTATCTCTTCCAAACGTTGATGAATCCCAAATTCGCTCCCCTCTGTGAAATATACCAATATTGCCTTGTGGATCAATAGATACTGCTGATATTTGCCCAAAATCCAAAGAGTAAGCCCATCTTGAATCCCATTTTATATCTATAAAACATAAAATGAGAAATTCAAATTTACTGCTTCAACATTCTAAAGTTTAGAATTGCTTTCCTTAATTTAATGAAATACACATATTTAAAATTTTATACTTAAAGAGTGCTACATCTTTAAAAGTGTTCTCTTTAAATTACCTGAATAAATATAATTATATTATCAATAATATTGATATGTTATTTTTATAATAATATACTCATCGAAAGGACCAAGAGTCAAAAATAGAGTGTATCATAAGAATAGCATATCAATGTATTACTCTCTTAAATGTCTGCTAAAGTTTATCTGAATTGTCTTAAGAAATAAACTGTTTCTGAATTTCTTATCTTAATGTGATGCAATTAATGTTTTTCCTTGATCACACAACAAAAAAACATTCAAATGCTTAATTTAATTGCTTAAAATATTGAGATAAAATACTGTTATTATGATGAATTTTTTTAAATACTTACTTGGATTAAGTTTATCTGGAAAATGTGTTGGCTTAGGGTACTGTACAAGTTTTTTTCGAAGAGGTTGATCTAATGGAGAAATAGGAGGCTCAGGCCCACTATCTCTTTCATCCATCTCAGGATCTGTATACTCTTCAGAAGCAAACTTACGATCCTCCAAATATTGAACTTCCTTCTAAAAAAATATAAGTTTTATTGATGAGCCAACCAATTGAATTCAATCACAATTGAATTGAATTAGTACATACCTTCTCAAAAGCTGCACCAAAGACCAGGCATGTTCCGAAGACCAAAAGGCAACGGTAAATAATTTTGTACGAGGAGTCCTTCATCCTTACCCCGTGCCGTCATGAGTTTCTGAAGAAAAGAAGCCTCCCGCGAGAGAGAAAGAAGCACCTTGCGCTTTTGTCTGCACCTATTGATTCAAGTGTTCGCGAAGGCAATCATCGTAATAACGGGGCTTCCCGCGATTGCCATATTTTCCTGCTCAACGTCTACTTTTTCCTCGTTTCTCTCGTGATCGCTATAATCACCGTAAATCCATATATCTTTTCTCACCGCCTACGTCATGTACACAAACTAGCTCCTCTCTCTGTCTTTCTCTCTCTCACAGCTGCTCTTCGCACTTCTATATCTTTTTGACACTTGTTGAACGGTGGCTGACGACGACAATGACTTTTTAGCTGTTTCCTCGTTGAGAGGACTGAAAGTGCGGGCGAACTTTCACATATGTGTGACTGTAAACATGTGCTTGAAACGACGATTTGTGTGTTGCGGTTGTTGCGTGTTTTACAAGCGCGTGTGGAATTCGCACGTTGTTGCCGACGTGTCATCAGTCGTTCCGCGGACTAGCGCTTTTTTCCTACTTATGCGCGGGCGCGATAGAGTATAGAGCCGCATGTTCGATCGGCGGCGCAAAGTGTACCTATACGTGCGCTGCGTTTGCGTATACATCTGAAATGAGTGGGGGAATTCTACCCGCGAACGCGAAGTGGCAGGTAACGCCGCTATGCGGACGGTGACTGAAGCTGTTTCGATACCAAAACAAAGTGCGACGTGCGGGAAGTGAACATTGAATAAACACTGAATGAACAATGAATGCATGAATACTGACTCGATGTAGTTTTCATCTTTGGCAAAATACCTCGGACTGAGATGGGAAGGAATAGATTTTATTAGAAAAACGTGTCTTGAACCAGCCTTAGTTTTAGGAGAAAATCCTGTGTTTTCCGCGGTTGGTAACAAATAGGAAAAGGAAAGGATTTAAAAATTTGTTTAAAATAACTGGGTATTCAAGAGAATCTGAAACGTGTAATTAAAAAGAGCACCAAAAATAAATCAAAATGGCGATAATTAAAGTGCAATAACACAGGTTTACAAAAAAAGTGCTTTGCATCTCGAACTTGAGTGCACTATATTCTTATGGATTTTTCGTCGCTGAATCCGATTCCGAAGTCACTTTTGATCCATTTCATCAGGGTTTTGAGATATCTTGATCTTTAAGAATTTTTATTTTTAAGCTCAAAAAACACTTTTAAGTGATTTGGTCGGATTTGGTCCATGACATTGTATATACATACGTCGGTGAGGAAGTTACGGTTCGATGCTTTTGCTGCGCAATAGTAGATGTCGGTTAAGGCATTAACACAAAAATTTGAAGGTCTTTCCTTTTTTATTATTGTATGCAGGATTGCATTGGTACATAATTGTCATCCTTTAAAAGTGTACAATAAAAGCTTAATAATTGTCACAAATTTTTATTTTTGAATTAATTTAAGTGTCGTTGAATTTTTTATGCATTTTTTTAAGATTGCCAAAATAAAATAAAAATATTAATAATATTTGAAACAGAATAAAATTGTTTTTAAATTACAAAACTGCAGTATGCACAGCGCAAAAAAATTAGCTAAAAGATTTCAAGTAACAAAAATACTTGCCGTTACGAAATAGCATTCTATTCATTTTGATGAAAATTTTAAACTTTTGTCTAAATGAAAAAAAAAAAAAACTTTTGTCTATTATACAAATATTCGACCCATATTTGTAACAAAAGAAATTTTAAAGTGCATAATATTTTACGTGCTCACAAAAGAAATAAATAACCATAATTTTTACTGCCTAAAACGATAAATTTCTTTGTAACAAGTCTACTGACATCTGAGTAAGAACTCTTAGCTATGAATTTCAAAGAATGCAAAAGATTGTCAAAAGTAATTTTTTAGAAAGCAACTTTGACTTGTATGACGTAAAAACGAATAATGAAACTTTAAAATGTTCATTTTTTACATTAGAAGACCTAAAACTATACCGAGAGCTATATACAGTTCAACTCGAATTCAATTATCCAATTTAATTTTTGTTCAAAATTTAATAAAAGTAGTATACCACTTGACTGCTCTTTCGCAATCTGTATTTAGTGAAAATGAAAAATCAAAACAATATTAAAAAATGTATCCAACATGAGTCTCAACAACTCTGGCAAACAAACAAAATATCAATTCTTTCGAGCGCAACGACCTCGTAAATAAACCAAACGGATGTCAAGTATGAAGCGTGCAATAAACTATTTGAAAGGAATCCACGGACGGAAGTGCAAAAAGGAGTTGTGCTCGTTCTTTTTGCTTTAACAAATGCGGCGCAAAGCGTAAACGGCGTTTCATCGGGATATGGACTGGAAGGGAGCCAGGCGGCGTCAGCGGGGGGGCTGATTCTTATGCGACGAGCGGCCGCATTTATAAAGGATTCGGCGTATACTGTGGGCCTGTCAAGCTTGGCCCAGCTCGTAATCCATAATAGAAGGAAAGTTTTAAGCTGATGGCCGTCGGACAGCGAGCGCCGCGACTTCGGCCGTGGGATTCTCTCCCCTTTTGGATCTCGCCGTCGGCCAAGCATATATGTAAGCTCCACTGGGAATTAAATACTCGTTAGGTTTCTACGTGTCTGCCTCCGTCTCTATCGTGCTCATTGCTGTTGCATTGGACTCGAGACGTGCGTGTGGAGGCGCTTTTTTTTCCAAAGAGAGTCCCCCAACGCGTAATAAAGGTTTTGTCGCGATCGATCTACAAGTTGAAGAATTTTTTGCTTGAGCTTTATTGCCTTTTTACGTGAATGCGGACACTCGAGACATTAGTGATTTCTTATCTGAGGTGCGCGAAGAAATGTCTATTATATTTTTGCCTGTATTCTAGCGTAATTCCAGTCAAATGTTTAAATATCTTTAATGTTTAAATTTATTTTTCGATTTATTTTCTATTATTAGCTGTGTAATACATGTTTATTTCTCTAATTCTAACTCTTTGCAGAAGACATTAAGTTGATCAAAATTAACACAAAAAAGTTTATATTAAAAGCTGTTTACTTGTATACATATATTTGTTACTAAGCTGTCATACAGGTCAGAAAATTAATTAAACCTTAATTTGCTCCCCCTTGACTGTGGTATTATGTGACACTATATTTTCTCTTAAAAGGGATGTGACATTCTGCAGTCAGTATTACTGGAATCTTGCTGAGCAATAAACGTGATAACAAACTTGGTTGGATTACTGAAAATTTCTCGCGTCTAAAAATATATTTTCTAAAAATTTTCTCAAGCCCTGAAAAGAAGGCAATCTTTATGTATAATACGCGAGGCCATAAATTTCTGGCCTGTCGCTCAGCGTGCAATCTACTAAAAAGCTCTTGATTTCCATCAATCGTCTATAAAGTTGAAAGGGTAAAATTTCATTTAAAAGCTTATTTCTCCGGAAAATCGAAGCAAAAACTAAAGAATAAAGCAAAGAATCCAGGCGCAAGGG
Source organism: Ormyrus pomaceus (assembly GCA_900474385.1). Lineage (NCBI taxonomy): Eukaryota > Metazoa > Arthropoda > Insecta > Hymenoptera > Ormyridae > Ormyrus > Ormyrus pomaceus. Next base: position 10,516 of record UCOM01003763.1, read on the forward strand.
CTTGTCGTCACTTGGCGTTTTTACGGCGGGCTGCTATCAAAAACTTAGCGAGCATAGCCGCGGCGTCAACGTGTCTGTGTGCCTGGGATATATAAGCGAGCCCGGAGCCGCGTTGTCGCTCATCGATCCAGAGCCCCAAGCTTCGTCCCATCCTTTTTCCCTACTTTTCCACAGGATGTCCTTTAACTCGGATAAACTATACCCGAAATTACCCCCTCGCGCCGCGAACGATGCAACGACTCCCCATTTATTTCTTTCCTCGGTGAACGTTGCACCTTGTACGGCTTTTCCGGTGCAGATAGCAGCGGATGCTGCCTGCGCGCATCTGAATGCCGAAGCAGTTGTTGGGAAGGGATGGATTTGCAAGGTGATAATTTTAATTAAATGGTGGATTTTTCTCTTTTGATATAAAACTCTTACCTATATTCTACCAAATTTAAATTTGATTACATTTACATTATATAGATGTCTTTGAATCGTATTTCTTTGTTATAACGAATACTTATTTTTTTTTATTATGGGATTATAAAATACTTATTATTATGGGACTATAATATTATTCGTTGTTTTTAAATTAAAATTAATCTGTACTTCTATCAAATTTAATCTCGTTATAGAACAGTAACTTAGACTGGTCGTTAAACAAGACCGTATTTTGGGATGTCAGGTCTGCGAGTCCTACGTTGCCCTTTCTGCTACTACTTTGCTACGATTTAAGTTGCCTTGTGGTAAAAGCTCGGCGTTTTAGTGATTTTAAACTCAGGAACTTGAAATCTTAAATGTACTTTTCAGAGTGCAATTGATGGTTAAAGAAAGGTTTAAAATTCAACTATTATCGTCGACTAATTTAATTAAATTTAGTTTAATAAATGAATTTACTTTATTGTAGAGTTCAAATTAGATCAAATTTGATCAACTTCTTTGGTTATAAATATTAGTATTGTTTAAAAATTAAAAACAAACTAAATTTAGTGAAATAATACATTAAAAACAAACCATTTATTATAGTATTCCGACATTGATCGTTTAAAATTAATTATAAGAATAAATATTTGTTATAAATTCCCAGTAGCACATAAATTAACTACCCCATAATATCCTGTTTTATTCCAACGTCAACCACAAACACTGACGCTGAACCGATTGTCTCGTTCCTTCCTCCCATCAGCTGCAATTCAACGTAAAAACGCGCGAACCCAACAAGGGCGAATTAGCCAGCTCTCAGGATGGGCTTAATTTTTGAATGCTTGCGCGACGAGAGCAGCGTAGGTACATACAAGCTCTGTGCGCGCGTGATTCAAAAACTGAGGTGCAGTTTGTTCGCCGGGAGCGAATGCACACACACACACACACACGCGCGCGACCAAGCGCGGTTGTCGTCGGCAATCGCTTGGCGCGCTATCGTAAATAGACCGGGAATTTCGGCTCGCATGATTTGAATACTGATAAAGGAGGCAATTTCGTCGGGCGCACGTACGTCCCCTACGTATACCGGAGACGCGCAAGCCCAGCCGCGCGCGAGCCCAAGTGCGTTACCACTGTATACACGTATAGAGCAGTCTTGCGGTAAAAGGAAAACCGATTGATAATTCGATTGGCGCCGACTGTATCGATTGACCTTCTTCCCTTAGGCCGAAAGTTTTACCGATGCTTCGCGGTCGCGAGCCGAGAGGGGGGCGAAATGCAAAAGCGCCGATCAGAAATTCTGATTGGCCCGTCACTTTTTCCGCGTGCCGCTCGGCGCTCCACCTTTTTTGCCGGGATTCGGAAGACCGAAATACGTGCGGTGAGCCGCGAGACTCGCATTGAAGAGATGGATCCGCTGGATTGCTTGTCAAGTTGCTCGGTTCAAAGTCAAAAAATCTTGGTAAAGATCAACAAGGTAAATATCGCCGATGTATCTTGTATCGAAATGAAGGTGAGTATTCGAAAATGATGTTGAAAAATTAATATTTTTTTACTAGTTACGCTTTTTTGACAAAAATGTATTAGATTTTATATATATACTTCTAAAAAGCAGAAGTTGTAACGATTACTGTTTAAACTACATATTTCATTGCAAAATAAGTACCAAAAACCGAGATTATTTTCAGGGGTAAACTTTGAGTGGAAAGATTAAAAAATTCTTTTGATGCCAAAAAGGTGATGTGTCTTTTTTTTGCATTTACGTAATAAGTAGGACATTCCAAATGAAAAAAAAAAAAAAATTAAATCAGAATAATTTGAAGACATAGTTTGTGCACTACTAAGAGAAATAACAAAGGACCGCAGCTGTCAGATTGCGATATCCCCTTAATTTCTATGCGTAAATAGAAAAACAAAAGCGTTTGTAATTGCGTGATACATCCATTGTACCCAGCCATAGTTCATGATAACGGCGAAAATTAACCTTTGAATCTCGAAAAGAAGACTACAGCTATCTTGAATTTTACTTTATACTTTTTTGCATTCAAATTTTTTTCCGCGCCCGCTGTCCCTGGTTTTATAAATCACAAAGGCAGACGATAAAACGATAAAAGTCGCGCACACGGCGCAAGAGGACGTAATATCCAAAGTAGCCGGCCTACAAACACCTAAGCGAATATCCCAGTCAAACAAAAATTCGAGCCCAGAGCCGCACCGAGCGGCGCAGAGATCGCGGCGCGAGTTTTATCAGAGCCCTGCGAAAAAGGCCCCCATAATCCGGGAGGCGGACTCGAAAGAAGCGCTCGCCGGACGCTATCGGCGATTTTCCGAGGACGGCCGGCACCCTGTGTACACTGGGAAGTACGTAATAATATACAGGGCCGTTGGCAAGCGGCGATAAGGCGCCGAAAACGGCAGAAGCAGCGGCAGCGGCGGCGTCGCCGCGTATGCGGGGCACGCGTTTGTGTGCACGGCCCGCTGCATTTTTATCAGAGATTCGCGCTTATACGCTTCTAGCCGGAGACTCCCGGGATCGCTACGTCGGCGCTCTTCCGACTCGCCAAGTGTTTATTGAAGCAGTTTTTGCTTCGGCTAAGGCCGGATAGAAGCTGAGAAAATTAATTTTTTGGGGAGCCGGGGGCTGTTTGCTAATAATGTGTTTGTTTTGATAATAACTAAGTTGGGATCAAGTAAATAAAATCAAATTACTAGAAGTAGTACAATAATTTTACTTTAGAAAGAAAAAATTGCGGATCGGCTAATATCCGAATAAAATTTATGGAGGTCAAAGGCGGACAGCTGACGGTCGACTTTGTTTTGACTCGGGGATGAAACTAGGGGTAAATCGTGGAACAACTTGATTTTTCTAATGGACATCCTAATTTATAACTTCAAATTCTTAAATAAAATATGGAGGCCTGGGGTAAAATTAAGTTGACCATCAGCTGTCCCCTACCGACCCCTAAAACTTCTGTTTTTACCATTTTGCAAGATGATGCATGAAATATTAAGCTAAAATTATTTATTCCTAAGACATTATTAATTAATTAATTAACTAACCTGGGGAGATTAAAATAAAACACACTAATTTAAATTTTTTAATCGAGGAAATATACACTTTAGATTTTTATACAAAAAGTTATTTTACACAAGAAGAATATTTTTTTAAGTAAGTACATTTCAAGAACCTTGAAAATAAAAGAAAATGATAGATATTGTAAGTGCAAATGGTACTCCTTCATCACAAGTAAAGTTAACTAGGCTCGGAAAACTTGGCATTTCAGTTAAGCGAAAAGGGGTCGTCTCCGACGCGGCGCGGGAACGTCGGAGAAGAAAATTTGCGGAACTCTGCTCTCTTTGGTCACCTTGGCGAATTCGCGAGGTTTGCTTTCGCGAAATCGAGCGCTCGTTGAATTTCGCGCGGACGAAGCAGAATATAATATTACATTAAATTCTTTACTTTAAAATGACTTATTTTCGAAATCGTGAATTTTAATATTCTCTCCGTGCGAAGTGAACCAACCGTTTACTTGTAACATTAAATAATTTTGTACGTAAAATTTGTCTGAAAATCTTTAAAGAAATTTAAGCTACGTACATTAAACGCGGTATTAAAGCCTATTTTAATCAGAAGCCCAAGTGCAAAAACTCTTTTTTACTTTTACCACCAAGAGCAAAAAGTAGGGGAGATCGTGGGCAGATAACGGCAACCTTTTACCAGCGCTATAGTAATATAGGCTTAACTGAAAGCCTCATAGACTTTGCATGTGCGAAATGTCTGACATCGTACAGATAGTTGAAAGCATTTCAATTACTTGTTCCTGTAGACAATAGAACGTTTACTTTTTCAAGCTAAAATGAAAAGTTTTTTTAATTGCATAAGAATTATGAATTCAGTGGTACAAATAGCGATATCATACTGAAGTATTTGGAAATTTATATATCAATGCACATGTATTATTTATCGCATATTCAAATTAAACGGGAAATAAGTTAATTACTAAATAGCGGATTGTGATTCTGCACAGAGTGGATTATTATTATATCCTACTGCGGTTATTAAATTATAGTTTCGATTAATACTACGGAAATAAACAATTATTCACAATTTATCAATTACTTAAACAAATAAGATAAAAAAGTAGCTTTTAATTTGAAAGGCTTGAAAATGATCTCTTTACTTGGCCGAAATAAATGTTGAAAGCGATTGAAAAGATTTTCTATGGCCTTATCACTCGAGCCCCCTTTATCGGTTTTTCATTACTCGTTTTGCTCTTTTTCGAATTTTTTCTTCACTTTTTCCACTTAATTGATGCTGAAAGCATATTCCACTATTTCTCTATCGCATCTAGTTGTGCTATGCATTTACAAAATTATTAAAAACTTTTTATAGTTCAAATTTCTTTTACTTGCGAATTTTTCATACAAAAAAAATATTAAAAATAATGTAATTTTTAACATCTTTTTAAATCAACTAATTTCAGATTAAGGTATTTCTATCGAGTAGAGAGAGAGAGCGCTATATTGGTGCGAGCGAGAGAGTAGTAAACAAAAGAGTACAGTTGACATTTTTCGTAGGTTAATTTTCTATACGAAAAAATTAATAAAAGAGAGAGAGAGAGAGCAGAGAGAGAAAGAGAGAGAGAAGCGAGAGCTAGAGAGAGCGAGAGATAGAGAGCTATAGCTCTCTACCTCTCGCTTCTCTCTCGAAGTCGAAGCTAAATTTATTGACACCGCTCGCCAAAATCGCGTATCTTTAAGCACACTTTTCTTACAAACGGTACACAACAAAAAAATATTTAACGTTTCAAAATTTTCGTCTAATCATCTTCTTTCGTTGAATGAAAAATGAAATGATTCTAACAGACGGTAACTAAGTTATCGTAATAAATAGCTTGGAAA
>UCOM01003764.1:0-15809 GCA_900474385.1 Ormyrus pomaceus
TCGGAAGGTAAGAGCCCCCCCCCCCCCGGCTCAGTCGTGTGTGCCGCGCGATAGACAAAGTGGGCGACGCAGCAGAACGCTTATTTTCCCAATAACCCCATCAGAGAGTGGCTCCGCTTGCTCTCGGTATAAATAAATCAATATAACCCACCCTCGGCGCAGGCGGCAGCCCTCTCTCTCTCTTTCTCCGTGCGAGCAACGTGACGTATGAGGCTCTCCTGCAAGCGCGGAGGAGGAGGAGGAAGGGGCTATATATAGGAGGAGGAGAGCAGCGGCGACGGCGGCGGCGGCAGCCACCCTGTTATTTCACAGTTAGGCTCGTTCCAGCCCTCGTCGCGCGTCCTCCTCCTCGGCGTCTTCCGTCGACGTTTTCTTCCCTCTCGCAGGCTGCTGCTGCTGCCGCTGCTGGGCCGCCATCTCTCCTGGCTGCGAGCGGGCGCCGCGCACACACGAGTCCCGGGGGAAGCTTTTGTCCTCGAGCTGTAAGCGACTTCCTGACAGGCCAAGTTTGCACCTGCTCTCCCTCTCTCCCTCTTTATCTCCTCTAGCCCCTCTCTGTCTCTCTCTCTCTCGTCTAGGCACGCGTAATTTATTCCGCGCGCAAGCGGATAATCCTTAAACACGCTATTCCTCCCTCTCTTTATCGCGCGAGGGATATTATTTTCTCCGGCGGCTTAGTTCCGCTCTCACTTTTAAGTCCCTCTCTTTTTCTAGGCGGGAGCGCGCGCGGGAGAGAACGGAGGGGGGAGGGGGGGGGGGGGGAGAAAAGAAAAAGGCGAGAGCTTGATTTACGACGCGTCCCGGAGTATGATGTACTGCTGTAAACAATCTGGTCTTTGGCGCTTGAGCGCCTGAAATTCTGGCCGCGATGACGCCTGCACACACCGAGCGAGCGAACGCGCGCCGTTACGAATTCATAGATACGCGCGCGCGCACCGTATTATGGGTGATTACGCGAGAGAGGAGAGAGAGAGAGAGAGAGAGAGAGAGATCCTCTCTGATTGCACAATTCACATCGCATAGTCGAGCGCCCCCGACGAGGATGGCCGTGAAATTATGCCGAGTGTGTGGCGTCCGTGTTGCTCGAGGAAATGAGGATGGATGCGATGATAATGGAAACATTTATCAAAAATTTTCACTAAATAAGAGTAAGTCCGACGCCTCGAGCGTCGACTGTATATAATTTATGCCCGGCTCGACGATGCTTTAGTGCCTTTTTATGTTTCCTGATACGTTTAAATTCGAATCAATCTTCTCGGAATGTATTGTATATATATATACGATTTAATCAGATTTGTCGTGACCGCGACTTTTGTTTACAGACACTAAATTCTTTCCGCCTTTTTGATTTACGCCCTCCTCGCTTATATTTATAGAATCAACTGCGGAACGAGCGCGGCCGCACACCGCGCTCGTCGCCGTGTATCGAGTGCAATAGGCATCAAAGAAGATTTTTCCAGCCGTTGATAATTCCGCGGGAAATTCTCGCGACTCAGCACCGCGGGCGGGATCATCGGGGGCCAGTTTAATTCTGTCGGTCGCAGCGATAAAGCGCGGCGCGGCGGCGAGGGTCGCGGGAGCCCGGCGATAGGAAGCTATCGTTTGGCTTTGGGGCAAAAGAGAGACGGATAGGCTCGCTCGCTGGCTGGCGCGCGCGAGCTCGATCGTAATCAGTAATACGGCACGTCTAGATTATGCTCGAGATTTTGACGCGAACACGTGATGCAGTTTGTACTAGGCGGTTGGCGCGCGCGCACCGGCACGAAACTGCCTACCTGTCGGCCAGACGGACGACTCACTGAGCGTGGCATAGTAATTAATTATGAGCAGCGGGGATGCGATATTCTCGTCTTACACATGCTGCTGCCGCCGCTCTTGTGCCTGCGTACATCCTACCCGCCTCCTCCTCCTCCTCCTCCTCTCTTCTAGCAGACGCGAGGGTGAGAGGGAGCACGCCACCGGCGACAGTGCGAAAGGCAGTGCAGTGCCGCGAAAATTCATTAGCGCATCGAGTCGCCCGTCGGGGAATTACGCACACTCGCCGGGCCAGCCTTTTTTTCGTCGGCAGCCTAAGCGGCAGCTCTCTTTTGTGGGCCGGACGCAGCCGATTTATCGCGGGAATTAGTCATTTTCGAAGGCTGCGAGGAGCATGTGAATGCGGTTTGGACGTTGGAGTCGCGCCTGCTGGGTTCTCTCTCTCTTCGTAGGAAACGGCGGAAACTTGTGGAATTAATGCGCTTTCGCGTGGGTTAAGCTCGTTTTTCGTCTCAATCATTGTCGCGAGTATACAAAAGAGTCGATCCGACGCGCTGGAAAGTTTACTGACGAAGCGCCTTTTTCGGATACGGAATTTCAAAGCGGAATTTAGATATTCATGAGAAACATCTAACGATGTAAGAGAGCTGTTAAAATTTAGCAGGAACAAAGCTTGTAATTTAAAGTTTGAGATTAAAGGTAACAGCCTTCTGTTATCGGGTAGTTATAAAGCGAACACTAATGTCGGGTACAAAAGAATACAGGGCCCTTATGGTATCTCGGAAAACAGAGGTTCCACTTGACTCACGTGAGAACACCTTTGTATTCATTGAAACGCTAAAACCGCTTGGTAAGTTACGAGCGCCGCTTAGATTAGATTAGGGCCGCTTTCTTACATTCGTATACCGTATATACACATTTGCGCGACTTGCGCTAAACGCAAAGGCGGAAACGAAGAAGCCGCGCCGCGCGCCCGCGGCGGTTTCTGATAAGGATCGGGAAACACCGCTGCCCCAGCTATTTTACACCAGCCCGAGCGTTGGTATACGCGACAGTCGAGAGAGAGAGAGAGAGAGAGAGAGGGAGTAGAGGGGGAGAGAAACCGAACTTCCGGCATAAAAGGCAAATTCAACAATCAACACGTCTTTGAGCGGCGCAACTTTACCAAACGCGCCTCATAGAATTACAAATTTCAACGGTCGCGTGCGCCGTTCGAAATTCTGTGGTTTTCCCGGCCGAGAGGTGTTAATTCTTTCGCTCTATAGTGCAGATGACATCAATGGAAACAAAGCAAAAGGCAAATCAGCGAACGTGAAGCTGAATTTTAAAATAAAATTATCTCGGCCATATTTTATAAAAACATTTGATTTGTGGAGGAATTGTGCAAAACCGAGAGCGAATCTACATATCGGCCAAAGACGAGCTTGAAAGGCGAATCGCCTCTCCTCCTTTCAATCCCGGTCTCGCGGCGTGTGTTATGCACGAAAAGTCATGGCTCGAATCGATAGCGCAGAAAATGCGCGCCGCGCGCGCAAAAACAGGCACCGCCAGCGCGCGAGAGGAGAGAGAAATTGCGAAAGTGACGCGCGCGAAGGTATATATCGTGACTCTCGTGACGGCCGCTCTCGCGCTCATGGTTTAATTAGCGATACAATGCCGGCTCTCGCGGCGGCGGCGGCGGCGCAGGTACACATGCAGCAAATTTCTTGCGCTTTCGCGATTCCCTGGCACTCTGCCCGTGACCTTTGACCTCGCCCCGAGGAAGCCGGAGAGAAAAGAGAGAGAGAGAGAGAGAGAGAGGGAACGCTGACACGTAGTCGTTCGATTCGGCCTTTTAGCTTCTCTCTCCCACCTCCTTCTAGATTCTCTTTCGCTATCTACTTCGCGACTTGCCGCAATTGATTGCCCGCTTTCTGGGTTACGAAATCGGGGGAGCCCGAGCGTTTAGAGGACTCGTCTTCGTGCAAACTTAATGCGGGCAAGCGTGTGGTGCCCTATTAGGAATGCAGCTGTGACATTTTCCAAGGTTAGAAGGTGAATTTTAAGCGACGATGCTAATTCGACCACTTTGCAAGAGAGTTAATCGACCACTTTAATGAATAGATTTTTTGGTAGCTGAGCAAATTTTTTTTTTTTTTTTTTTTTTGTCATTCGCTTTGTTTTAAGTTGCAGTAAATATCACTGCAATGTTAGTTAAATTTTTTATATATTTTCGGGAGGCAAGAAAAAGAACGATCACATTAAAATTTTGTTCTACCTGTCACGTAAGTGAGAATGAATGCAAACCATTAGAAATCTGAATTTCTGTTATTCCAATCAGAAGGCCAAACCGATGGGCGCATTTACATCATCGAGAGTGTTAGACTAACCATACGTTAAGCGCTGGACTAGAGCGATTTAAAAGGTTGCGGCAGGTCGGCAGGAGGAGACAGAGAGGGAGAGGACTAAATGATGATAAACTATCTTGACGGCCCCACGGGCAGCCAGACTGACCCGCGGGCGGTTTAAATTATATTCTTCCAAACTTAGAAAAAAAAAGGTCGAGAGAAGCTCGTGGCCGTAAAAAAAAAGCTGGGGGGCGAGCCGGGCGCGCATTCCTGGCATACCCGACTTGGGACAATTATGAAATTTTTTAAACCAGCCGTGAGGTGAATACGAACAGGTATGCGGAATACTCCGGCGAGTCGTCGCTTCGAGATAGGAGTAAACATCGGGGGAGCTCGGAGGAAGAAATTCGGTTTTAAAAGCGAATTTGGGCGAAATTTGTTTCGCATAATAAAGCGGTTTCCGACGGACTCTTCTCAATTAGCGCAATTGAATGCATTAACCCTTTCTCCCGAAAATTCATCGGACGCAATAAATATCTCGCGTCCCTTTTGCTCTCTCTCTCTCTTTCGTTCCCTTTTTTCCGGGGCGCTTTTTTAAAGCAGCGTCTTTATCTGGCGAACGCACACGACTTGCCCGCCAATTAATAATCGCATCGGAACTAATTAAATCGGGAAAACATGCAAATGCCCGGTGTTTATATTCCCGGAGAGCGACCGGTGGCCAATCGCGCGCCGCGTTGCCCGCGGGAGATAAAACGCGCGCGCTTCCGCGCGAAAGCTACCCTGGGCAAAAAAGAGGGAGAGAGAGGGAGAGCCGCAAGTTCGGATTCCGCGTCGCGTTTCGGGAGATTCGATTACAAATTGGTCATAAAAATGTATAAAACGAGCTCTCGCGCTCCGTTAATTAGATTTTTGTGCGCATGCGAGAGTGCATTGGCTTCGGAAGCGCGCGTCCGCAGAATCAGTCCTATATCGCAATCGTCGATATTGAATTCGATTTCGTCGTTCCGCCTCTCTTTTCCTCTCTCTCCCTCTCTCTGTCTCTCTCGAGCTTTTGTTATTCGATTGCTGGATTTCAAATTGGACTCTTTAAAGCCTCGGCAAAATCTATGAATTCTCTGGGGAATAATATAAAAATCCAATTTCCCCGGCGTGTATTCTGCATTGTTCGACCATCCATTTTATATAAATAAATAAAATTCGAGTACAATGCAATGGAAAAGGTTAAATTTCGACAATCAAATTTTGATAGACGCATACTGTGTATAGTACAATTTCAGTCAGTATTTTAAAAATTTTATTCACATAAGCTTTCATTAAAATATTTAGATTTTATTTTCAAGCAATTCTGTAAATTATTAAAAATACTGTGCCAACGGATCCTTTAAATTACTTTATTATTAAAAACTTTTTGAACCAAATAATACAGGGCAACGCAACGATTTATTTATTTCTCATACAAAACACTTGCTACGTTTTCGTTTCATCCCAAACGGCATCGCGCGCAGCTATCTTTACGAAGCGAAAAAAAACAGAGAAACCATTAAGGTTTTATTGGACTCTCCGAAGAGAAAAACGGTGTTTTGACATGGAGGTCGTAATAAAAGTGCAGCACCTCGTGCTCCCTGCCAGTGCTGCCAACTGCCGTCAAAAACGGGAATCACCTGAGCGCGGTCCTCGTTCTAGCGACGCGCCGCGAGCTCCGCTCGAACTACGTCGGCAATTCTTTCGCGTCTCTGTCTGCAGTGTGCAGCAAAACCGGCCCTTCCCTCATAATACACACGTCCGCGCTCGTGTGCACTCACACTCGCTCGGCCACTCTCTCCCCTTTCGCTCCTCCCGAGTGCAACACGCGATCCTCCGTCCTCCTCTTTTCTTTTCTCGCACACCGGCAAAAGGGTGCATACGTGCAGGCGTACCATCACACTCGCGGACTCTCTCGCCATAGCGCCGAGGAAGAGGAGGAGGAGGAGGAGGAGGAGGAGGGCGCAGGAGTGCGCGCGCGAATGCAGCGAAATGAAGAGAGGGAGAGAGAAGAAAAGAAGGTGGCGGCGCGGCGCCGGTTTTTATTCGGTAATTACGTTGTTAAGTGCCGCGAGGGCAATTAAGACGCAAGAAATCGAACAACAATCACATTTACGGGCGGCTGCCGCCGCCGCCGCCGCCGCCGCCGCCGTGGCCGATGCTACCACTGCCGGTATGCTGGTAAGCGGCGCGTATTGATCCGCGATACGATGGGATAGGAAAAGGAGAGCGAAGCTTGCGCGAGCCCCGAGAACGAGAAAGTAAAAAGAGTAAAGAGGGAAAGGGAAGAGAGAGGGAGAGAGAGAGAGAAAAAACGAGGAAGCCGAAGAAAGGAAAGGACGAGGGAGAAAAAGAACGCGCGGCAGATATATGGAGCTTGAGGGGGAGGCATGAGATAGAGGTGAAGGAAGGAGCGAGGAAGAAAAACGAGAATGGACGCGGGGCAAAAATACAGCGGCGAAATTAAAAGATTTTCTCTCGACTTTCGGAAAATCTTCGGGCTACTGTGCTCCGAAAGACTTTGGCTCAAGTTTCCCTCCAAATGGCCAGTCATCAATTCACGGTTATTTTTTCTGTAATTAGCTCTCCGAACTTTTTTTTTTTTATCAAAGATTGGAGCAATAACTTATACACGCGCGTTATAATCGCACGAATTAATATTGTTAATAAAGTAACGTTTCGGAGCGAGTTAGGCAATAAAGCCTGAAAAAACATTTTCCGAAACAGCGAGCCATCACGCGAAGCCGCGGCAGCAGCGCTCATTACCCTAACGAAAGCCAGATTTTCCCAAGGAGCTGAAAGTTCGCTCGGCGAGAGTCGTCGGCGTCGGCGGCGTCTTATCAAGTCTCCGCTTGCTTGCGCGTGTCTGTCAGCTCGTCAAAGGGAATTAGCTGCCCGGCCATCGAGCCGTGAAAACTGTGTGTGCGCGCGTTCGGAGCGGCCTCCCCGGGAAAGAGAGAGAGAGAGAGAAAGAGCAGTATAAAGTACGCGTTCAAAGTGCATGATACGGACGAAAAAGAGAGAAGCAGGAGGTGGCAGCGAGCATGTCTAATGACGTGGGAAGAAAAGGGCCAAGGCGAAGGAGAGAGAGGGAGAGAGGGGGGAGAGCGGCGAATCAAACGATATCGGGCTTCTGGATTAATTTATGCAGCGAAGGCTGTTAAAACGCGACACTCAAAGGCTCCGCCGCGCGCCGACTGACTCTCTCACTCTCTCTCTCTCTCTCTTGCAGCACACGCGCGACTAACATCGCCGTCCTCGTCGTCGTTGTGCGTATAGCTGACCACCGCGCCCGATTCGTTACGCATCGCGGGGCTTTGCGCGCTTGCAAACCGATATATTGCTCCGCACTCTTCTCGGCTGCATTCTTATATTCGACTCTTTTGCTCCCTTTTTAACCACCCGAGGCACTTTTATTTTGAGACTCGTGGAAATATATACTTGCTGCCGCTGCTGCCGTTGAAAAAATTTCAGATCTCTCTCTCTCATTTTTTCGATGATAATTTCGATGAAAAAATTAAATCACTGTACAAGGGCGCAAGCATTGTTTGCTTTTGTTCCCCCCGACGTTCCCCGGACGTTTTTGTCGCTCATTCAAGATTTCCTTGACGGGGTCGTAACAATGCCGGAAAAAAATGAGGAGGGAAAAGGTCATCGCGGACACGTCCGAGTGAATGCATCGCGAGAGATTCGCCATTGTAGCAGCGCGGCCGGCAATCTCTGAAACGCGATTCTCCCTCTCGCTCTCTCTTTGAGCTCGTCGCCGTCGAGCCACCATAAATCGACTCATCTGACCTCTGCGCGGTGCAGCGCGAGCGCATGCGCAAGATGCGCGCGCGATCGCATGCGCCTCTCCTGCACCGTCGTACGGCCTTTTCTTTTACTCCTTTTTTTACGATCTCTCCTCGATGTGCGCGCGCGCGAGCGTTTGTAAAAAGCGCATGATTTAAGTAAACGAGCGAATTTGTTGCGCGTGCACGAACGGCGCGGCTACTGAACGACGGCGTAAGCGGGAGAAAAATCAATTGAAATGCGTTAGACGCACACAGAGCGCGACGCGCTGCAAAAAGAGAGAGAAAAAAATGGCAATACACGTCTTTCGACTGGGTGATTAAGAATTAGTAGATTGCGAAAAAAATTCAACTTTACGATGATTTTATGTGCTACTTTTCCAAACGGTTTACTATTAACAACGTTTTTTTTTACCTCCGCTCCGTTTTGTTTTTTTTAGCTGCTTTTTGCAGTTTTTTTTTCTAATCGTTACAAAGGCGTGTTTTAATAAAGTGCTTTACTTAAATGTTATTAAATGAAGTGCTTTTAGAAACCATAAAAACGATGAAATTATTGCTCTGTTTACAAAAAAAAAAGGCCAATAAAACGGTTATCTTACGATTATTGCAGCGCGGGAAATATTGATTGCGATAAAGTGTGACAAGTTATTTTTCAACACGAACAATTTCATTATCCAATTTGGCCCTCAAAGCCGTGCGAATAATGCAATTTCCTTAAAAATACGTCGAAGGACGCGCGCTCCGCTAAAACTGCTCGTCGACTCTAAAAGCCCTTTAAAATCGAAATCACGTCTGAAAATTTTCGTTTTCCTTTAAAAGCCTCCAATTCCGAGGCTTCATCTCGCGAGAGAGAGAGAGAGAGAGAGAGACTTCCATTTTCTCAGACTGGCACACGACGCGCAGAAACTGCTTATCGATTTTATCAAGCTCCTGATGCACTCCGGTTCGCCGATTTTGCAGCTCTTTTTCTGCCCGTCCCGGAGTTGCCTTCCCTTCCCCAATGTGGCATGAAACGTTCTATTGAATACCTACGTAACGTATAGCGTGCCGGGTAGAGAATATTGAGATCAGAAGAGTCCCTGAACGGAAAATAAGGAAAGTGGACTCTTTTTCCTTTTCTCGAGGGCGAAACAGCTGACGCCGTATGGTACTCTGTCATACGGGAACAACTTCATCTTCCGCTCCCTTTCCTTCGTCACTTTCGCTTTTATTAATTCTATATCTCTCTTAAAAATTTGCGTTCAATTGGATTTTAAAATTGTTTATTCGTCAATTTCATCTACAGTTTTGAATAACATAAAAAAAAACCTTGCAAGCCGCAATTTAGATCTTGACTCAACAGTTACTCGAAGGCATTTTCAATTTGCAATGTAAACCGTAAAGTATTAGGCATTTTTCTCCGAGCGATGATCAAGCCGCGACATGGAAACATTACAGTGAAACAATTGAAATGATTTCATTGCCGTCGGGTATATGACGTAGAGCTCGGTCTCGCGCTCGAGAGCAGTTTGATTTATACAGGCGCAGCACTTATGGAAATAACCTGCAGTAGGCGCGAGAGAAAGAGAGAGAGAGAGAGAGAGAGAGAGAGAGAGAGCGAATCGAGGGCGAGGAAAAAGCGCAAATGTCTTGGCCGATAATGTTATTATGCTAACGGTACGACAGGGCCGACGTTCCGCGTCAACTCAGAAAATCGCCCCGGAGAGAGAGAGAGAGAGAGAGCCTCTGCTTTTTCAATATTTCCTTTATTGCCCGAACACAAAGGCGCGCCATGATTACCGCCATAAAGTATGCATCAGAACGACGCCTCAAGTTTTACGCGCGAGCAACGGTAATGGATAACTTTGCACTGGCAATGGAAAAAAAGAAAATATTGCAATTATCGTCTTATAGTTCTACTAGAAAAAAAAGGCGAAGAAAGTCTGGTATTACGGCGTTTCTCACTTTCTGAATGGGAGTTTATGAATTTTTAAGGCTTTCTTCGTCGAAGCTGACTGTACATTTGAGTATTACTCTAAAGAAAATCGAAAAATGCCTGTTTAAACATTTAAAGCCGAGCGTAGGAATCTCTTTTTTTTTACAACGAAACTGAAATACTCGATAACAATAGAACAGAATTAAATTTTCATGCGAAAGCTCGCGCAAAAATTGTTACATAATTCAATACTTTTTGTATTCCATTTCGTCTCAAGACCTCCTTCACAGCCAGAAGACCTTAGCTATCAGCTCGCAATTTAGCAGATAATTACAGGAACACGAGGCACAGAGAAATATAAGCGCGATCCATAAGAAAATGAGGTACTTGAAGCTTTTAGCGAGTACGTCTTGCGTCTCCCGCGCCCTTGCTCGCGCGCGCGTATAATACTTTCTCGAGTTCCGGCTTCTGACGGCATTTATTACGAAGGCAGGGGCCCCGCCTCTAACGTCTTTACTGAAAACGTCGGAGCGCGCGGCGGCGGCGGCCGCGGCGCCGACCTGGGAAGCCTCTCCTTTTGCGCACGTAGGCGCGCGCTCGTGGTGGTTTGCACAATGACGCGGAAAGGAAAATGCGCGCCCGCGCCGCCGCGCGGCGGATAAATAATTTATCGGGCAAAAACGCGCGGAGCGGTGCACTCTCTTTCTCTCTCTCTCTCTCTCGTCTTGGCTCGTGATTTGCGGCCGAAACGCGATTCATAAATAATTTTCTAACTCGCGCCGCGCGCTCCAAAAGTGGACGAGCGCCCGGCCCCGCCGCTCGACTGGGATATTTATTGCGATAAGAGAGCCGCCGAAGGATTAGCTGGTGCGTGAAAGTCCAGGGAGAAGCTTTGAATATTGTTGCGGAGAGCCATTTTTCCTGCGGCCGGGCATGGCTGCTTTTTGTCCGTGAAAGCGGCGTGTTATTGCCGCCGGGTAGAAGGAGTACAAATGGGTAGCTGCACCTATATATACACGCTGCGCCGCCGCAGTAACTCGGAGATACTAATATTGCTGTAATACACTGTTAATGCAATTTCATACAGCGCGAAATTTATGGGTATAATTCAATTTAATCCGATAGTATTTATTGCGCGTATTCATTAACTTTCTATAATGTAATTGAAATAACGCATTTATTTGAATTTCTCTTTGGAGTTGATTTTTTAGATCCAATTAAGGAACGCTTGGGTGGAACTAGAAAAGTTTGGAAGGAACTGAAACCAATTAAAAAATCGCATCAGCGCCGCGTCTTGAAGGAAAAAAGAAGGGGATCGGGGAGGAAAAATTAAGAAAATCCTAAAAATTTAATAAACCTAAAATTACGGCGGAGGGAAGCGGGAGCAAAAAAAAAATAGCTCCGCGAAAAAAGGGCAACGAAGAAGGAAAGCCGACGATAGAGCGGGCAAAAGAGTAAAAAACAGCATTCCTAGCGAATCGCTGGAAAACAGAGGAGAAAACGGAAAGAGAGATCTATACATATATATATATGAAAGGAGGGGTCGGCGAAAAAGTAAAAAGAAAAAAAAGAAAAAGAGAGAGAAAGAAAAAAACGTGAAAGAAAGGAGAAGGAAAGAAAGGAAGGAAACTGCGCCGGAGGAGAGGTGGCGGACGTACGGGAGCGTTGCGAGAGAAAGAGGGATGGAAACGGGAATACGATTGGTTTGTACGGGTCGCCATTTACACACAGAGGGGGTTGCCTCTCGCGCAGCTTCCTTCTCCCTCGGTCCGCCTGGGGAGTCTGCGTTCGAGAGCGAGATAGCCCCCGACGAGCCCGCCGCCGGCCTGCCGCGTCTGCGCGGTTCCTTGACCCTGGGATATGTATCTCTCCTCGCTTCTGGAGGCTGCGCGCCGCGTCGACCAACCGGCTCGAGCTTGACGGACGTCGCGACGCCCTACGTCACCTTTATCGCCGCCCGACGCCCTCGACTCCGGGGAGAGAGAGAGAGAAAGACAGCTCCCCGCCGAACGGCTACTTTCCTCTACTCCTTTCCCGATCGCTGGCTGCTGCTTCCTTTTTTCACCGGCCGGCACCATATACTTTTGATCGAATTTTCGAGCCGCCTGATTGCTCCGGGGAACGCGCGCGCTTTCATTTGCAATGAGCAAGTCCATTCATAATTCCGGCAAAGATTGAGCGGCCCGATTAAAAGCGTTTCTCTGACCTTTAATTAAATTAAAACGAGCCTCTCTCTCTCTCTCTCTTCCCCGAGGTTTTTATTTGCCTCGGAATGAATATCCGCGTCGATTAGATTCGCTTTCGCGATATTGTGTAAACACTCCGAGCGAAAGAGCAAAAAGCGCGCTTCGATTGGCGAGTAGATAAACGGCATTAACAGGTCAGACATCGTGTAAAAGGAAAAATACGGCATTATAAAAAGATCGTAAAGGACAAAACAAGTCGGCGAGCTAAACGCGCCATATAGTCGCAGTTTACCGGAGATATAAAAATAAACGGTATATAGAGGCCCCCCCTTCGTTTCCGGGGCATTTAAGAAAGAGATCTCCGCTCTCGGCCGGCCTATACACGCGGAAACAAGTTTCGTTTTCCGATCCGTCTGATGGCTCTGCTTTTATCAACGTCAGCCTCACCACTTCCCCCTCGCCGTCATAAACGTGTTCCTGCGTAACGAGGCACTAGGCCAAGGACCTCCTCTCTCACACCCGAACCTGCCTCAACGCGGGGCTCGTAAATAATAATGCCTCGGGTGTACCGCGCCGACACTCCTTTTACGCCTTTCGGGAAGTGTCGCCGAGCGACGCTCCATCGGAAGACCCTCGAAACGCCACGGGGCCCGTCTATCGAGACGAGGCTGAGAGCCTCGTCGACGTAACGACGCGAGAGCTCCTTTTTTCTCCATCGACTCCGCTTGTTCTTCCCACGGGTTATGGACTCTGCTTATCGCCGGGGGTTTATGGTGCCTACTTACGGAGGCCCGGAGTCGAGTCAAATTTTATAGGAGGAATAGTAAACAAGCCCCCTTTCAAGAATTCTCCTCGCCGTCGGTGAGTTAAAGATTTTACGATCGTGTCGGTGGTTTGTCGCTCGATTAACAGTCCTGCTTACCCACAAAAGCAAAGCAACACCCTGCCACGGGTATATTCAATAGCCCAATCTGTCGGAGCACCGAGCTCCTTATACAGTCATGCAAAGCGGCTAATCCCCCCCCGCTATACTCGCAGCCGCGGCGATCTGCGAGCATTTCCATTGACTGGCCTGGCGGCGCGCGCGCAAAAAGCGTGCATGCGCATAATCGGCAAGGTCGGTATGCTCCTATAGACGCGCGGCGCGCTCGATAGATATCTGATTAATTCGCGTGGCGGATACGTCTTTATTGTATTAATGTCTCGGGCAGCTCGGAAGCAATAGCAGCGCGCGGGATAAGATAAGGGGGAGGGCCGCTTCCTAGCCAAGTGCACCGAACGGAGACGGCCGCCTGCGCCTCTCTCGGCGTATACGGCCGCGATCGCGGTCGGAGGGAGAGGAAGAGCTATAGGCTCGCCGCATATTCAATGGCCCCGATGGAGTTGCATGTATATTTAAGGCACATAATCGACGATACGGATCGCCGATAAAAAAAAAAAAAACGGCTAGCTTTATGCGCTAAGGTCAAGAATAGCAGTCGGATTAAAGCCTTTCCCGCCGAGCTGCTTGCCTTTGCATACACGTGTGCGCCGCCTGCAGTGCGATTACCGCTTTATACGAGCAGTGCCTCGTATTGAAATAAACGGTAGCGAGACACAGCGATAAGGCTTGGAAATTAAACAATCGACGCGAGCAAAAAAGTATGTAAGTTTCGATAGGTTATTGCCGATACCCAAGCGAGCTGAAAAGATTAGGTTTACGAACGCAAATCATTCCTACCCCATTTACTCCCCCTCCGGCTCGCGCAGTCAGCGATCTCGCATAATGATAAACCGGAAATCTGCTACCCGCCGAATGCCTCGGCAATATTCGCGACGGCTCTCCGCCGTAAACTCTCCCCCTCGAAGAAGACGAAGCGGCTCCGCGGGCACTCTCCTCGCCGACTCGTAAAGAAACCCCGGCGCACTCGTTCCCGGAGAGGTGGGCTGGTATACGCGATGACGATTGCGCGCAGTAGGTTAGTGCAGGCACGCGCGGGCGCGGGTGCATCGTTGTGTCTGCTATCGGGTCGCGGAGGAGGAGGAGGAGGAGGAGGAAGGGGAGGAGGTTCGCGGCAGTATAAGAGGAAACGAGCGGGGGAGTGAAATGGGGCCGACGGCCGAGAGAGAGTGAGAGAGAGAGAGAAGGGCATGGGGTATTAAATCATAGAGCCGAGCGCCTGCCGCCGCCGACGCCGCGCCGGTTTACTACCGGATAAAACGCAGTGACTGTTATGTTATGGACCACCTGTATGCCTCGACCCTGAACTCGTGCTCTCTCTCTCGCTCTCTCTCGCTTCGGAGCCGACTAAAATCTATATAGCCACCGAAAACAGACCTCTTCTTCAACCCTACCCCTTCCCAAAAGCTCTCTCTGTGGCTGTGTGTTTCGCGTGATCTCTCGCGCGCGGAATCAGACCGGAGCGGGAGCATCTTCGACGCTCGATCATGTAAGCACCTCGCCGAGGGAGGAGCGTTTACGGCCGAGGCGTAATGTCGTGCTCAATAGATAATGCGATCTTGTCTTTTAAGCGATGGGGAACTTGGCTCTAAGTCGATAAAGGTAGCTTGTTTCGAGTCAATCAAGCCGTAATTTTGTTTTCTCTTCGTACAGCGGTAAAAACTTTTCCGGTTATACACTGGAAAGTCGAGGAAAAAATGAAGAAATTACGACAATGAGCGTGTGTTTGATTATTTCTAGTACACATAATGCGCTCGATTAATATTCAAGCAAGCATAGAGCCAGTTCCCCGAGTGTGCATCAGCATATTGCAATATCTTTACACTTGTATTCGAGACGGATAAATATTCAACGAGGAGAATCTGCAGCCACAATAAATAACTAATACATTTATAATAACGCGCGGCGCGCGGCTATAGAATACCCCTCTGATTGACTTACAATCGCGCTGTACATTATCCATACAGAGAGGCGCGTGCGACAAAAACAAACCACAATGTACACAGAGAGAGAGAGAGAGTCGTGTGCCGTCATACACGAAATCAATTCAGCCCGGTTATACGAAAGTACCTCGGCGCGCGCGCGAGCGCGAGCTTATTATGCAACTTCTACCAGCGGCCGAACAATAAAGGCATTTGCATAATCAGTGCACTTTAATCGTCGAGTACAAATTATCAAGTTTCCATCGGCAGAGCGAGAGAGAAAGAGAGAGAGAGAGGCAGCGTCAAAAGAACCAGCCGCCCCACTCGCCGGCAGCGGCTTCTCCCCCTCCGTGCCGATATATGCAAGCTCTCCGGTGCGCAGAAAACGACCAATCAACGCCGAGAGTGAGAGAGAGAGAGGCTTCGGGATCACACGGCGGCGCGCGTAACAGCTCCGAAACATTTTCAAGTTGGTAAGCCGCATAACTCGCGCTCGCAGAAGCTCCGTAACTCTGTTAATTCATATCTAGAAAGTTGCCCTGACGATGTGGGCGAGAGAGGGTGCAGCAGCAGCGGCGGCGGCAACGGCAGCGACGGCGGCAAAGGCGAAAGCGAGAGTGAGAGGGAGCGCGGGGGCGTTTCTGCCGCTGCCGGCGGGGGTACTCGGCCAGAAGAGAGGGTTGCTTCGCCTTTCGCTTCGCCGAGGCTTCCAGGAATCGATACGCCGCCGCCGCCGCCGGTGGAAAGCACCAGCGCCACCAACGCCTCCCTCCGCCACTCTACGTCATTGCAGCCGGCGCTCTCTCTCTCTCTTCTTCTTCCAGTCTAGGCTTCCCTGCCATTTCGGAGTCCCGATTCACCTATGGAGCCAGACGCGACCAGCCGCCCCCCGCCCCCGAGATGCGCACTTTCGCGGTCTTACCTTCGACGTATATACCCGGGAGGGGGG
>UCOM01003765.1:0-15803 GCA_900474385.1 Ormyrus pomaceus
CCCCCCCCCGCTCTCTCGGCTTTTCCTGCTCCCTTTCTTTCACTTCTTCGCTTTTTTTCAAGACCCTTTTCAGAGGCCTTTTACTACTCTCGGACACACACCCTTTTTTGTCCGTTCCTCTTTGTCTTGCTTCATGAGAGCCGCGCTGAGAAATCTCCTTTTTCAGGGGAAAAAATGACGGTTCCAGCCTTGGGAGAAAATAATTTTATTCTTCCTGATGTGGGATAAAAATGTAAAGAGAACTTAATTCAATTCGAGTCTTAATGAAATCAGCGGGGTCCAGTTTCACACCACTGATTAAATTCCAGCGTCACATTTTACCTTAAGCGTACATTGTTTTTAAATTAGGAAAATTTTCGTCCGGAAACCATCATTTTGCTTTTCTCAATTTCATTGCAAAGAATTGAATATGTGGAATAAATAAAGATGCATTAGTCGCGCAAGTGAAAAAGGGACGCGACGGGACGCCACTAAAAAGCTGCACGCGTAAAAGCTCCTGCAGAGAGAGAGAGAGAGGGAGTGCCGGGGGCACAAGTCCCGGACGCAGGATGCAAAAATACGAGCGTTAGATAACGCGCGGAATGTACATCGCGCGCGTATACGTAACGGTTCCGAAAGAGCGAGCGTCGGACTACTCGCGGAGAAAGAAGAACGAGGACGAGAGAAAGCAGTGCAGCGAGGCGCCTCGGCGAAAGAGAGTGGAAGACTCGGCGGAAATCGGACTGATGCAATTAAAAGAAGAAAGAAAAAAAAGAAAGAAAGAAAGAAAAGAAAAGCTGGGGCGGCTCGTCTGGAGTGAGCTTGTTATAACTGTGTGCCTCTTGCACATTTATCATTTTCGTGCACAGTGCGCCGCGTCGCTCGATTCATCCCTCGACTCTTTTCTTTCTTTCCCCCCTCCAAACCGCATCTCTCAACTTCTACATTTTGCTTCATTCCTATTTCTCGTCCGTCGAGCTCGCGATGCCACTCGATTTCACGTGTCCTTACCTCCTTGAATATCGCTCGCTCTGTTTTCCAATTTCGCTCTCTCTCTCGCGTATATATAGACGGAGGGGTGTCGCGCGCGAGCCGAATGGTACTTTGTTTCCGGTCGCCGGCAATGCAATAATGAATCAAATTACTCGACTTTGTCTCTCAGTCGCGCCCTCGGTGCGCGCCGTACTACTGACTTGACACATACATCGGGAGGGATCCGAGGGGGAAGAGACGCGATCTGCAGCTCTTCCACGTGCAGCCTCTCAGTTTAAGCGTAACGAGGAAAAAGTAAAACTTCGAAATCTCTCTTGCCCTTTATATATACTCTTTCGAGTTCGACTTCGAGCTCCGCTTGACATTGTCTCTCTTTCTTTTCTGCCCCCCCTGTCTGTTCCCCCCTTTTTTCCCCCCGTCTTTTCTATGGCCGAGAAACAAAAGCACAAGAAAATGAGAGGAAGAAGAATTAAGGCAAAAGCAGCACTGCAGCCGGAATTGTTGCTGCAATTCGAGCTGAACAAATTGAGCAGCGAGCGGCGAAATTTTACATTGGCGACACGAAAAAACCATTCGAACTTTACAAACGTCTCGTCTGATTTAAACCTTTTACAATAAAAAAAAACGTTCCCGAAATGAAACGAAACCAGAAAAAGCGAATTTCTTTGAATTCTAAAACAATCGCAACGCGTCGCTGACGAAAAGCGCACGACGTAGATTCGAAAAGCAGCCGCGCATTCGCGGGTTTAAAAAATTAAAAGGATAATCTGCAAAAGGATTAATCTCCGGGGCAGAAGAGGGGAGAGGGGTTGACTCCCAGGCGAAAAGTCCACTCATTCGATATTAAATTCCGCGGTAATTCAGGTCGCTCGACGTCGGCCCTCTTGAAAATTCTCGGCCACGCCTGTATACGCACGCAGGGCCCCGCGCTATTTCCCGTTTACGTGCGCGCGGCCGCGCCGTGAAACATTTTTCGTAGCGCATAAACTATTGACTGCCGCGGCGGCGGCGGCGGCGGCGGCGGCGGCGCACGTGATACACGAAGCCCTTGTAAATTTTGCACGCCGCGGTGCTCCCGCGCCTCCGTCTCTCTCTCTCCGCTCTTTTTCTCTCTCGGCGGACTGCGGGGTTTAAGACATGCGCCTGCCACGCGCTATTATTTAACTATTATCCGAGCGAGCGCTGCAGAGAGAGAGAGAGAGAGAGGAGGCTCGTCCTTCCTGCGGGTTTACTGCGCCGGCAGCCAGCAGCCATTGTTCGGTCACACGTGCCTCGCTTAAAGTCGACCGGTTGACGCACTACCGAGAAGCTCGTGCATGACTAAAGGAGAAGCTCTCTCTCTCTCCCTTTGCTGGCCTCTCGAGAGCGGCATTGTGTATAAGCAAAGAGAGAATTAAACGGCCCGGTCGACTGGCTTTTCTTTCTTTTTTTTTATTTTGGAATTCGCCTTAATTAGGAAAGGATTATCTCGTCTCTTTTTAGCCGGATCGAGATCGAAGGAGGGGAGATTTTTCCGCCGAGGCCGTTTCGGATCGCGGCGCTTGTATTTCTAATATTGACTTTACTTCCTATTGTAAATGCTAATAGCGGGCGATTAAGCGGCCCGACCGATATAGAATGAACGCAAATGATTTTCATTGCAGCTAAATATCTAGCGACAGTATATCTATTTGCACATTATATAGCCTCACCGCAGGCGGGGGCAGTTAAAGTTGGGAAAACCGTAGCCGAAACAATAATCGCATTATGAAACGGTCACACTAAACAGTAAAAGGTAGTTGGTCAGCGCGCATTATCTCGCGGCAATGTTGGCATGTCGCTGTATCTAGCAAGAATTATATTCCGGATATTTATCTGGGAAATACACAATTTCCTTTCATTACTCGGCGAACGGTTATTGCGCGTTCAATTTGATTAAAGTCATTAAAACGAATCGGATCGCTGATTAAATAAATCGCAAGACGAAGCAGTTCGCCGCTCTGTACAATAAAATCATCCGACAGAGAGAGAGAGAGAGAGAGAGAGAGACCATTTTTTAATCAGGTCGCGAGAGTTCCATCCTTAAAATATTCATATCGAACAGCTTTCCGAACCGCGATAATCGGTATATAGTGGCGCGCGCTGCTCCGCGGCAGCCGTAATTGGATCGCGCGATTCACCCCCTCCTCCTCTCCCGCGGCACCGATTCTCTCACTGTCCCTTATTTATGATCCCCCCCCCCCCCCCCCCCGCAAACTTCCAGTCGCAATAGCTTAAAGAACTTTTTTAATTTCGACATCATACCGGGGGGACACTCTCGAACCGAAATACCGCGCCGTAAAAGTGAAGGCGCTCGCTCTCCTCTCGAGGGTTGGAGATCCTCCTTCCTCTCTCTCTGTCTTTCTTTGCGCTTTCTTCTCTCGCCGGTCGTTTGATCGCGGAGAGAGCGCTCGTCGGCCGCGTCGTCGCGCCTCCCTGGCGCCAAGTCGGCCAGACTTACGACTCGATCGATCTTCCGGTCTGCGAAATCTTAGAAATAGCCCCGAAGAGTACACATCTCCTCCGCGAGTCTCCGCGACGCCGAGGCCTCCCACACCCCCTTCTGTATCTCTCTCTCTCTCTCTCTCTCTCTCTCGCATCTCCGCGGTCGTCGCCCGTCGTATAACGTCCTCCGTCGCTTTCGCCCCCCCTCCCCCGCGCTGCCTCGTTAACGGGGAAGAGTAAGCGAACTCGTAGACGATCCACAGCTATTTTTTTTTTTTTTTTTTTTTTTTCTAGTTTTATAGCCCTAGAGCTATAGTTTTATCTCTCCCCGGCACCCTTTCGGGGCGAGGGCTAATTCGATTCTGCGGTCGGATGTTACGGCTTGATTGTTTACGGAGATGTGCAGCGGCGATTTCGTTGAACCGGGGAATTATTATTTTGCTTCGTTGATTCTAGTGGAAAATGCAGGCGGCAAAAGAAAAGTGTTTGCCAAGTTTTCAAAAGGGGGCGTAATGAAATTTCATTCGCGGAAATGTTTGCACAACATATGTTGGCTGTACATTTACCGATTACCTGGAAATGCTTTAAGCTTGTACATAAATTGTAATTACATGGTCAACGGATTAATTAATTTTACACATTTATTTAGTACGTAAAATTATAATTATCTAATACAAATATTGCTTACACCGTGTTTTTTTATGTTACAGGTGAGTTTCGGCAGCCTTTATTAAATACAACCTCTTGGCACCGTAAGTTTACTCATTTCACACATACACCGTATAATTATAAGAGCTTGTAAAAGAAGGTTTAACCCCTTTTATCTGAATCAGAATTAAAATTATAAGATTTACAAAGATTTTTAATGAACACTTTGCTCAAAATTATCTCTTTTAAAAATTACTGAAAACTTTCAATTTTTTTTCATTTTGCCGGATTAAGGGCGCCTTTACTCTCTATCATCCAAGGGACGATAAAGGTTTATAAAGTGCACTTGTTTTTGAAGATAATGATAGCACTGCCTTTCCACGTTAACGAGCGGAAAGTTAGAATTTCACAGAAACGATGAGACTTGGCGAAATTTTTCGGAAGAACCTTTCCACGCCCCATCAAAGTCGAGACGAAGGGATCGAAAAAGAGAGAAAGACCGGCGAATTTGTTTCCACAAGCTGTAGAAAATTAATCCGCTTTATTACAATCTCAGAGACTCGGAGAGCTTTTCCCGCGACGAATTTCGTTCCGTAATTTCGCGATAGTGCCGACTACAGTATTAGAGCGTACCATAAAGTCCTTTGCTACTTCGACTTGATGAGGTTAAATCCTTTTCTTTATCTTACTTGTATTGAATATTGAAATTTCTGTCTTCAGAAAGGCCGAATCGAGCATTATTAATTTTGATTTTATGCATTAATAATTTGCATTAATAATTTGCATTATTAATGCTTTCCGTGAAAGTATACATAATTAAATCAACCCGGTGCAAATCTAAAAAAAGAAATATGCCATTGCGCTAATTAAATTGTATCTCTTTATTCGAAAAATCAGATAAAAATGCAAGCCTTAAATATAAACTTTATCTCGACTCGAGGAGGCAGCCTTAATACGCAATCAATGGCTTGGGTGTATTTAAGCTGCGAAACAATATATAGTTTTACAACCCGCTCTCGAAGCGCAGAGCGGAGAGGAGGGAGGATTACAAAGGCCAACTTTTATTCCGGCGCGAACCTATATTTTTTACGGTTCGAAGGAGTTGATAGTACCGATTTGAATAAATGATAGCGCGGCGACTAAAATACAAGCCATTATCAATGCCGAATGCGAAATTCCTCGTTCGTCGGGGACCGAAACCCCCGGCGCCCCGCTGTTTTCTCTCCCTTTTCTTCTTTTCCTCCCTCTGCGCCTCTCGAGTCGCGAGCGCGCGCGAGCGGCTTGCCTGTAATTTTATTACCTCCGTTTTGCCCGGCAGCGGCAGCAGTAGTATCGCCCGGATTCTTATCGGAAATTTGTGCGGAACGACTCGGCAAATTCTCTTTCTCTCTCTCTCTCTCTCTTTCTCTCCCGAAGCATCTTTATCTCTCTACGCTTTCAGCCTCTCCCCCCCCCCTCGCTTAGGCCTCCCCTTCGCTTTTCCTCCCGCGCCAAGAGTCAACGAGCCGGACCAGCTCCCAGCGGCCTTTAACTCCGCTTCGGCTTGTACGGCGGCCGGTGCCTCTTTGTCACTCTCCCGGTCCTCCCTCTCATTGTATTTCGACGTTGCCGCATCCCTCGGCATCGCTCCTTCTCCTCCCGCGAGGAGGCTGGCTGGGAACGACAACGCTCGGGGTTTTCTCCCGGAACGAATATGGAAATGGGAAATGCTCTCTCTCTCTCTCTCCCTCTGCCTCTTCTTAGCTTACGGGGAGGTAGGATGAGGAGGAGGCAGCGGCAGGGAGGCAAGCCCTCGTTCTCTGCTTTTGTTCCCGTCTACGGGGAATAGGCAATGCATATTTTATGATCGAGGTGCAGTGTCTCGAGTGAAGATTCGCGCGGGCGAGCAGCTCTCGCAAGTTCACGGCTTTGCTGCCTCCTGCCGGCGATGCTGATGCCGCGCGCTGCAGACTTCATCCGCTCCCTCGTACCTGGGAAAGAAGAGAGAGATTTTTCAGTGATTCGCAAGAGTCAGGCTGATATGCAGGTGTGGGGGCGCGCGCGCGCGTGTGTGTACCGAGGGATGGAGGAGTAAATCCTCGGCTGAGGGAGGGATCGGGGGGGTTGGCCTCAAGTTATCGCGGCCTCTCGCCGCTGGGAAAAACACAGGCCGCGATCGACCGCGAAACACAGTCGAATTTCACACGCCGGGTTTCGGATAGGCCGAGTACATACGGGGCACATCGAATCGGTCTTTCGCTCTCTCTCTCTCTCTCTCGAGTGGCTCCCAGGCTTTCTTCTCTTCCTCTGTTTTCTCGCTTTTTCGCGCTTTGTTCGGCTTCGCGGCGGAAGGAGCCAGAGTTGTTCTGGTGGTTATGCTCAACGCTCTCTGCTCTTTCGCTCTTGTATGATTCGAATGCGAGATGAAAGTTTTATAACTTTAAATGAATCCAATAACATTTTCGCTGGATACGATTTTCTCGTACAAACCCGTCACGGCTCGGATTCGATTCTGGATGAAGGTTACTGTCTGCAGGCTATAAATCGGTTTATTGCAGTGATCGAAGTTAAAATCAGCTTTCGACTTCCATTCTTGATTGCTTCGACAAAAATTTTAACTAAAAATAACAAGGATATTATATAACTTATAGTCAAAAAATTATTAGCGGTCTAAATTCAATTGATTGATTAAAAATCAATAATCGAAAAATAAAATCTGTAAAAACGAGAAAATAATTCAATTTATTTGCCTTGTATAATAATAAAAATATTTAAAAAAAAACATTAATAAAATTTCGATAAATCCAGGAAAGAGATAAAAATAAGTTAAATCTCTTATAAATAACGGCTCGCTAATGTTCTTAAAAATTGCAAGTATGCGCATTATTTCTATTCTCAAAGGCTTCAGATAGTTTGCAAGTAGTGTAGAGAAAAGCACCCTTGGGAAAGAAAAACTTTCTCGTAGAACTTACATACGTATATCTTATAGCATAGATACCGGAGGCTATCGGCCGTGTAAGAAACGAGCGTCTCGTAGAAAATACCGCAAATGAAATGTTGAAGAAAATAAAATCAAGATTAACGTTTATTATTCAATCTTGTAGCGAAATTTTATTAATTTTTAAGTACAAAAGTATTTTTCAAGGAATCTTTTAAGATCTCTTGTATATTTACACAATGCAAATTAATTAACCCGAGCTTTAACTCGGAAAATATGCAAAGCAAAATTACAAACAATTCTCATTAATTTGATCGACTTGAAAACTCGTGCAGGAAGAATGTTTTTGTTTGTCTTCCATAACTCGGGCCTTTTGCGCTTTCATATAACTTTGAAATTAAGAGCGACTCGAGGCGCAACTCGGCGAAGTATTTCAAAGGCTCTCGGTGCATCCCAGAAACTTAGCGAATCAAGAGTCACACCGGAATATCGAAACAAACTGGGTTAGCGATCTCATTTCGCGGTAATCCGCAACACCTCGGCCTCGGCTAAACAGGACGCTAATGCTCACGGTCCACCGGCGTCGTACAACACACCGCGCCTCCGACTTCGTCCGGGTTAACTTCTGGGTGCACGCGCACGCGGCGCATTGTAATTAAGTCACGAACCGGGCGTATTTCGCGCGGGCGACTGTTGCGCCGTCGAGGACCGGGACCATTCAAGCTGGCCCGGTTTTGTATCCGCTTATTATGGACCAGCCCGGAAGAAAGCGGGCGCGAAGTATTATGCACGTAAAGCGCGATTCACAGAAGCCTCCCCTTTTGTGGAGGGCTGAGCTTTCGTGCGATATTAGAAGCAACGGGCCCGCCTTTCAGCCGGTATTTTGCATTGTTGCGCTAGGAATATCTCCCCGGCGGATCTAAGGCAAGAGGTAAAGCGACTCTCCTTAGTTTCCAAGGAGAGACGAGGCTGCAATTAGCGTTTCGCACAGCGAGTCCTTACTTCTGATCCTTGTTATAGCTCTTCAAGTAAATTCTAAGTGCGGCTCCTCAAAGGTGCAGGATTCCGGAAAATGAGTGCTTGATTTTTTCGCGAATTAAGTGCGTCGAGTTGAACGTGCTTATTACGTGAAAAACTGATAATTAAATGGCATGATTGAAAAAAAAAAGGATTAAATATTTATAAACTTTTATAAAGTTTTACTGATCTGATTAAAAGGTATTTCAATACGTCACACTTGTCGTTTTAGAGCAAATTAATTAACTTTTAAATTTATAGTTTAAATACAAATTTTAAAAGTTTTCAAGGTACATTCGAGGTAATCCTTTCGTTTTAATTGAATTTCCAATGACGGAATGACATGATTTTCCCGAAATAAAATTTTATTTTTCTGAAAAAAGTTTGACTACGGAATTAATAAAAGCTTGTTTATTACTTTCGAAAAATTTAAACTTGCACTTAAAAAATTTATTTTTTACTACTAAAAACATACGCAGACATTTTATAAATTACTTAAGTTAATGGACTCTCAGAAGCACGAAGTAAGTAGCAGAAGTCTCAAACCTGAAAGCTTCTTGAATATTAAATTAATAAGGCGCAATTTGCACGAGTTGCGATCCGAATTAACATACAAAATAATGCTAAATGATAATAATAATAAATTAAGTCTTTGACATTTATTTATCCTTACTATTTAAATCACAAAATTCCAACTAAAAAAAAAACGACGTCGCAGCTCAGAATGTTTTAACAAGACTTTGACGCATCCCGCTGCAAAAGCGGCGAGCTAAATGAATAGTTGTTAAAAAAAAGGCTGAATTCAATAAAAAAAAAAAAAAAACGGCGCAACCCGGGGAAAAGACTTTGCAGCAGCGGCGGCGGCTCCGCGCGCACGTCGAGGTGCGCGAAGGCGCGAGCACCGGGGAATTTCAATTAAAATGACGTCGTCCATCATTCGCGCGAATGCTTTCAGCCCGCAAAATAAATCCAATGCACGCTCGTAGACTCTCTCCGTCTCTCTCTCTCTCTCTCTCTCTCTCCCCCTCGCCTCTCTGCGAGTTTACGTCGTCGAGTCTGCTGCGGCGCCGACATAGACGGTCGTACAGCTGCCGCTGTGGCGCGCGCCTGGTTACACGCCGCCGCTACTCAGACGACGCGACAATGTCTTTAGCGATAAATGCTGAAACGTTCGCGTAAATGTCGAGGGACCGTTAATCCGCTAACGTGGATTCAATAAATGTTGCACGAAAAAGAGATGTAGCTGCGGCGTGGTTATATTCGCGAGCGGAAAATCATGATTTTTTATTTTTTTGGGCCTCGTTACCCTCTTGCTGTACTTGAACTTGTATCCTCTCCGAGAGCTAACGAAGATCGAGCTCGGCTGGGCAGATGCGAGCTCTCCGCACAATCTTGATTTTCTGGGCGGAGGACTACCCCATCCAACCGCCGAACAACCATCAGACTAGCAAAGTCCAGCATCCAGTCCATTTAAATCAAAACACAGTGAGCGGACTTTGGACTCGGAGCAATGGGTGCGAGACCGTTCATTGTACCGCTCATACCCAACTGTGAAAGCCCCATCAATTATTGCCGAGACTGCACATCACTTGAAGTGCGCGGCACATCTCAGAATTCGTGCGTGCATCGCGCGCTTATTCACCGGAGGACACGTTCGACTTTGTCGCTCGATTTTGAAACGTTTCTCGTTTGTTATAACAAAATCACTTTAGTTCGCGAGGCTTTGTAAAAAATTTTTACGCGGAAACGAAAAAACCGCTCGCGAAACATCGCGACCGCGCCGTTCGGAATAAAAACACAGGCCCGTAAAAGTTTCTCTCTCCCCGCGACAACGCGATCGTCAACGGAACGATTTCTCGCTGGCAGACGTCATTAAAGTTACGCGCCCCTGCGCGCACACGTACGTGTACAAACGCGCGTACGCGCTGCTTTTCCACGCGCGCGCGGCAATCGGATTTTCGACAATACTCCCCCGCCGTCTTCGCTGCAGCGCCGCGTGCGTGACGCTCTCTTTCACGAGCGCGCGCGTGTCACTTCACTCCGAATGAAGGCACGCCGCGCCGCGGATTCTCTTCCGTTTCTCCGCCCGTATTCCCGGGGAGTATATCGTCGCAGTCGCAGTTCGATAAACGCGCGCGGAGCCGTAGACGTAGCTGCGCGGGGATCTGAATATAGAGCAAAATTTTAAAAGATTGCTCCTCCGTATACCCCGCCCCGGTATATATGCTTTTTATTCTCGCGGAACGTCGCTGCTCGGATATAAAGTATTCATTTATTCGGTTGTGCGAGTATTTATTTTCAAATAAATGGCGCGCTTTATCAAATATCGGAAAGAATCGCTGCGGTCTAGGAAAAATTCGGAAGAAATGTATTGGAAAAATTTTGACGAATAGATTTGTTCGAGGAAACGTTTAAAACTTTTATATCGAATATAAAGGCTTAAATTGTAGAGGAAAAAAAATCAAAAGTAAAAATAACATCGTTATTATTAATAAAAGGCTTTATGACAATTATTTATTGATTTCTATTATCGAAGCATAAAAGAAGGTGAAACAAATGATGCGCATATTCGCTAAGTGGAACCTCCAATCTCTCAGCAGGATCATCTGGAAAACAGTCGCGCCAGTCAAGTGACATCGCGTCCCAGATATGCCGCGGTAAAAGTGCGCCGCGTGCAACACGCATCCGCACGCAAATCAGCGTGAAAGAGGAAGTAAAGCATACCTGTTTTCCATTCACTTTGGCAGGAAAAAAAAAACCCCCCTCGCCGACATAATTAGCCTGCGTCGAGTGAAACTGGAAAAAGGGCTAATTGTACAAACTCATCGGTAAATGAAAAAGAGTTTTCATCGCGACTTGCGGACTCTTTTTCGCTTATATTTTGATATTGTCCCGGCGCATTCAGAAAAGTCATTATCCATTGTATTTACAATGGATTATTTGCATCAAGGTACGCATGCTTTTCCGCAAACGTCCTTTCACAATTTTCCGTCCTCATTAGATGAAAATCTTTTAAATAAACCCAAGATTCAATTTGCAAAAGAATCCTTCTAATTCGTGCATTTCTACTGCCAGTAATATCCCCGAACGAAGATGTAAAATACTCGATCTTTAGCCAAAATCTTTCCATCTGCCTGGCGGGAGGGTTAGCTCTTTGATTCTTCCCCTCCTTCCCCCCGTCCGTTGTCAGGATCTTGCTCGAAATCCCAATATCGTCTCTCCCGGCGAAGCCCAATTTCCCGGCGCTGGAAGCCCGATCAAGAGAACAAGAGCGAGCTGCACGCGGTAATCCAAGTTCTTCGCGCTCTCGTCTTGGCGAGCGAGTCCTTACGGTTCCTGGCACGTCTTTGCCGTTATACGTCTGGACCAAAGGAGGGAAAGGCTCGCGGTCTCCTTTTGTCTCCTGCGAAATTCGATTTGGCAGTAGTGTTTAATGGCTTCGGCGAGAAGCCCCGCTTCGCCTCTCCCGCCGGGGGGACCCGAAAGCCTCGGCTGAACTTTCGGCTTTTGCAGGATGCAACTTTCCGCGTTGCCCCATCAATCACGAAATTCTGCACGAACGGTTCAAACATTTTTTTTTTTTTTTTTTTGTGCATGCACCGGTTGTTAATCGCACGCAGGTTTGACGTTTATTAGTGGGGGGAGGGATAATTCTGATTTTTAAAGTGGAACTTGGAATGGGTTAACAGCCGCCCTTAAATGACCATTACGCGGGAAAATAAAAAATTCTGGAAACTATAACTTTTCAAATAAGACAAAAAGCAAAGAAACTCGCCCCCGCGCTTTCTAAAGTTTTGCGATAAAAAAATTCATTCTTTGCACCAAACACTTCCATTGTTAATGTGCAGCATAAAAGTTTCCCACTTATGCGGGCAATTTAATTTTCTAGAAGCTTAATGCAAGAAGTATACTTTAAAATTCAATTTTTTTCGGAGACTGTAAAACGAGAAGAACCGAATTCCCAACACAATATTTTGAAAAAAGCAATCAAAAGTTTAAAATTTACTCCCGACGTTAAGTTCCCGAGGACTATTGAATTCAATTATTTACCTTCATTCGAGTGAAATTCGGCAAAAGTCACCCGTTCCGGCGACGCGCCGACTTTTTTCATAACAAAGCCAACAAACTTTCGATTACAGATCCCAAAGTTTCACTGGAGAAGCCACGGAATTTGCGTTAAACCCGGTCAAACCCTATACTCCTCCCGTCGTAATGAGAAAAATTACCAGGGAATCCCCACTAGGTGCACTTAGTTTCCAAACTACAGCGACGGATATAGTCCGCCGGCGCAGTTCGCCGAAAGCGCGGCGACGCGCCTTCGCTTTTCCTTTCCAGCCGCCCTCCTGAAAATTCCATTACCCACATATTATGCAAATCGGGCGTCCCGTTCGCTGAATTTTCTCCCGCGGAGTCGCCGTGTCCCTCCAATTACTTCCGACGGAACGAAATTGATATACAGCGCTGACCCGAATATCCTGCTCCGTCGAACGATATTCCATCGGGTTTTTCGACGTCGAGAAATTTTTCTCTCTCCGCGAAGACGCGCCTCGCGAAAACCTCCTCCGCGCGCATATCCTGTCATTGCTATGCGAGCTCTCTTCCGCGAGCGACGCGAGGGAGAGAGACAGAGGGAGGGCGAGTGAAGGAAGGGAGAAAAAGCGTACAGTGGCGTTCAGATTATTTAAGCGGGTGGAATTTTTTTATGCCCTCGTAAAAATGCTTTATGGGTTCACTTAAAAGGTCAGGGCATAAATACTTTTTTCTCCGGGCTCGATTCGAGAGAACACTTGATGAACTAGTTAAGGGCAAAAAAAGAAAAAAAAAATTAAATAAAGCCGTAAAAGGTAAAGTTGTTAATCAGTGATTTACGGCTATTTTTTACAATATTTTCGATAACGGTTACATTTTCTTCGGTCGATCATTTTTAGTGATTATATTTGCCTCCAAAATTAACTGAAATAAAGTCTACTCTCTCCTTTTTCTCGAATAACCTTTATTTAAATTTTACAATATAACATTTTTAGTAATTTTTTCGGAATTATAAACTTTAGTAATTTGTCAAATACATTTTTTAAAAATTGAGAAGCTTATACAAGTTTCTGTTGGATTGTACGCAATTGAAATAAGAATATAGTTTCTGCCGTAAAAACTGTACTAAACCTTTGAAATACAGCCGAAAATAGAAAATTTAACCGAACAACTAAACGATCGTAAATCAAACACTAAATCAAAACAGTCTCAAATGAGCATCATCGCTCATTCTTCCCAGCTGCGGAAAGCTCCGGGAGCAAAAAGGCATTAGTAGAATATCAAAAAAAGCCGCGCAAATTGCTTTTAACGCGGGGTGAGGGGGGACGCGCGAGGTGTTCGTGCTCCTCTCGCGAAAATTCGCAGCCGAGTAAAGCCGCAAACTTAATTAGCAATGAAAGTTTAACGGGGGGACGGGCTGCAGCATTCATGGCGCCGGGGCTCGGTGGATTGCGCCCTAAAAAGTGCGTCGGCGAAGTAGTTACGCTCGCGGCGCGAAATTAGGCGGCCTTTTTCCGAGGGCGACCCCCAGCAGCAGCAGCAGCAGCCAGACGCCGCGCATTTATACGCATCAGTCTCGAAAGCGAGCTCGCTTCGTTGGCGGCGGAGGGCCGTTCAGAGTATCTCCATATATTCATATATAATGCGTAGTTTGGAGCCGCCGCCGCCGCCGCCGGTATCACTGCCACGGCGGCGGATGCAACGCCGTCTTTTGAAATATTAGTGCGGTAAGGAGTCTGCATTATTGAACTCGACGGCTCTGCAACGAGGCTTCGTCTCTGTCTGCCCCTCCACCCCGCCGCCTCTACCTGCCCCGACTGTCACTTTCAATCTGCAACTTTATTTTTTCAGCTACATTGCTTTGCTTTTTGCTTACTTATTCCTGAAGTGGCTTTAATGGGCTCTCCTTTTCTCCCGCTGAAGGGTGTAAAAAAAACCCGGCGTTTTAAACCTTATTTCGAGCTTTTAATTGCAAGTAACATTCAATAAGCAGGCTTAATTGTTATCTTGCACAGAATAGGCAATCAAATGAATTTCTGAATTTCTAAAATACTCGTAAATTTTTTTTAAAAACTTGTTTACTCTTGCATCGAGTATTTTTTAAAATTAGGTTTTAGAAATTAGCACTTCGAGTTTTATTCGAGTATATATATACTAATGCGCAAAAAATGGCCAAAGCGGTAATACGGCAATTTGCAACGATGAATGCCGCGGTGCATGCTTTTGGATAAAGAAGCGTATTACGCAGCCGGACCAAAGCCGCACGCACGTATGGCCTTTCATTTAATGGTAACGAGAGCGCAGGATTTCGAGACTCGGCAA
Source organism: Ormyrus pomaceus (assembly GCA_900474385.1). NCBI lineage: Eukaryota > Metazoa > Arthropoda > Insecta > Hymenoptera > Ormyridae > Ormyrus > Ormyrus pomaceus. Next base: position 14,369 of record UCOM01003765.1, read on the forward strand.
GTTTTTCCGTTTTCTTTTTCCAGCGAGGTTTCTTTGAGCAAGAGCTACTTTAAAAATTCATATTTTTGTGCGGAGGAGGATATTAAAGCGGACCGTGCTGAAATATACATGAGATCGCTCTCCGCGTAATTTTGTCGTGAGTGAAAAGTCTTCGCGAAAAAATTCGCAAGTCGCTTATAAAAAAGTTACAAAGCTGCTTCCCCGTTCTGGAAATATCTTAATTAAGCCCCGGCTACGTCAAACGGAGACCTGATTTAATTGTCCCTCGAAAATCTGTCTCTCGCTATATTTATAAAGAAATTAAATTTAAATTTCCGCGGCGACGCGTTAAAACAACAATATGGTTTTCATTATAACGATCTTCGGTCTCGGTGCACGCTGTTTATCCAATATGGCGCTCGCTTCGACGGGGGATGAAAATTTATCGCCCCAGTTTGTCGAAAGTATAAAGTGTAAGCGCAAAAACAACGGGCGCGGCGCGAGATAACAAGGCGGAAAAAACGGTCAAAAGGTATATATATTCTGCAATCACGAGAGCGCCGCGCTCCGTAGCCCATCGTCATCACGCCGAAAGCCTCGGCGCGCCAAGACACGGATTAAAGGGATCAAAAGAGTCTGATTAATGAGATAAGATATGGTGTTTGATCGGACGGAGATTGTGCAGAGAGAGCGAGAGCAGAGACGCGCGCGACCCGGTGAAATAATTGCGGAGATGCCGCTTCGAAAGGGGAGAGAGAGAGACCTAAGAGAAGAAAAAAGGGAGGAGCAAGAGCAGCGAGGAAAAGACGAAGGCGCCGCTCGACAGAAGGGCGGGAGCGAGGCCGTGAAACGAACAAGAAGCGAAGACGACGACGACGACGAAGAAGAGCTAAGAAAGGAAAGAGAGGGCTATACGGAGACAGGAGACGAGCGGCAACGCGTCAAGGCTTTAATGGGATTCTATTTACAGGGTTCGTGCCCCGGCTAGGCAAACTCTCCGGCGTCCTTACCGAGCGAACCCACACTTGACTCCGTCTCTCTTCCACTCCCTGCCGGGCGTTCGCGAGTGTGTCTCCTCACCTTATACGCTATCGGCTTTGCGCCGATTTTCGTCCCTCCCTTTTCGCTCAATATGACATTCTCGAATTCGGAATTTAACTCGCTCGCAGCCAGTCAACACTATCGTCCCGGGCGAAGTTCGAGGGCGCCGCACGTACCTTCTTCCGTTGGCGCAGCGACGACGTACAATAAGCGTCGGGCGCCTTTGGATCACTGGAGACGGCACTGAATTTTGTTAGCGAGCGAGTTATTCCAAGAGCATTTCGGTGCCGGGGATCGATATAACGGGATTACTGCCGGAGATTAATGGATTCGAGGATGTTTTTCGAAGGCGAGCTCCCTGTAATTTCCATGTAGTTCGGGCACGCGCGCGAGCGCTCGGCAATATATTTTAGAG
>UCOM01003766.1:0-15841 GCA_900474385.1 Ormyrus pomaceus
TCTGGGTCGGCGTAGAGAGCAGGTTATCTTTTGAGCGATCGGATACCGTAACAAAGTTGTAGGGTTATCTACTAAGCGAAGGTTATCGTGTTGTTATTGTGAGGATATCTTGGAATGGTTATCTGAAGAAATAAATAACCTTAATTGTATCCTATTGTTTTACATTTGTTCACCCGAATCCACCCACTCCCCTTCTGAGCCGGCCGCGGCAACAGCTCAAGCCGCACGTGGAACTATATTAGGAAAACGGGGTCTTAGATCCTGACGCGTAGCGTCTGGTGCCTGAGTAAACTTGAGAGAGTCTTTTCCCCACGTGCGAGCGGAAGCCTTTGTAGTGGCAGGTCTCGAGCTCTGGCCAAGCGTGAGGTCTGCAGCACGGTTGCAAAATCGTGCTCCCGTTACAACGTAAATGATGAATTCTCCAATTAATAATTCAATTATTTGGAATTTTTTAAACTTAATAATATTCTAAACAACAAATGATAATTTTCAAACATAGTTCGTTGCTCTATTGGAACAGACAGCGAGGATATGCAGGCTGTTCGAGTAATTATTATCAATTATAATTCAAATAGTATTCGCCAAATGCTTGCTTGGTAATGCTAGGAAATGCAATCAAATATGGTAGCTAAATATAGAACCCAAAAAGTGATTATACGAAAATCAACTAAACAGATTCCGTTTCTATCTGTTTCTCTAGATTATCACGAATTAAATCTGCATTATGTCGCTAATACCCTCATTAGAGGGATGCAATGATAAATAAATTTCAAACACGAAAAAAACTTGTGTATTATATTACAATTGATAATGTTTTTCTGTAAAAAGAATTTTATTTATTGTTAGAGAATTTAAGCTGAAAAATTTTTAATATGTATAACAAAATAAGAATTTTTCTAAAACTCCAAATTCTTAGAATATTTTACCCTTTTTTTAAATACTTTGAGAGCACAATGTAAATAAAACTCACGCAAATGTCATGTACTGACAGTCGTATCATTTATATTTAATTTTTCTAAAATAAAGTTCAAAGTGTAATATAAGGAACAGCGATATTGATTAAATTTAATTATGTGTAAATGGAAGCGGAATAATAACTGTAATAATGAAATAATAACTGTATATTCTGTAGATTTATAAGCATTTTACGACAAAATTGGTGGATGCATATAATTGTAAATTATTACAATTATATTAAATACCAGATTGAATTAGTGAAAAACATACGAAGTTTATTTAAACTAAGTTGCCAATACGAAATTCGTATTTTAGTTATAACGTAAAACAATTTACCATTGAATTTCAACCGGAAATCGTAAACATTATTTAAAATTAGAGCCGATGACGCAATGAGAGACGTGTTACACATAAAGCGCGAAAGCGTCAAACGAAAATGAACACCTTGCATCTGCAGCGGCACCTCTCTGTCAGCCGCGCTCCGGGATAGAGATATCGCGTTTCGCATAAATCGTGTATGCATTTCATTGCTACTATATTGCGGCAATGACACAAGTTCGCGCATTGCAGTATAGATTGGTTTGCGCGATAATTTCCATTAAGAGCGTTAAAAGATTAATCGATCCGAGCAAACAGAATCATTTCGAGCAGTGCGTGCGCGTGAATTATTCCTCTTTGGATTTCGGCTAAAAACGACTATGAGTTGCCGAAACGTTTTTGGATGAGTGTGCTGAAACTGTTATTGACAGTGATGTTTACAGCATCTTTTGTCGTCTTACTGGATTACAAATAAATTTTTCGTAATGATTTTTTATTTAATATTATTTTATTTTCTATAAAAATGGTTTTGTCATTATGATACGAAGAAAAAAATTTAATTGATTCAACTACATTTTCTATCAAAAATTTTGTTTCTAATTACATCGCGGATCTAGTACAGCTTAGTGATATCATCGCTTACAAAACTGTTCATTTCAAACCGTGTAAGGTAAATGTCTCAATTTCTACTCACTTCTATCTATTTATAAATAATATGTACAGATAAATATTTCGAAAAAAATTATTAAAATTATTTATATCTTGCCGCAAATATTGAATAATTTAAAAGTATTATTAGATTAAAAAAAAATAAATAAATAAAATAAAATGAGTAGAAAATGAGACATTCATTCTCTTAAATGAATAGAAATTGAAACATTCACCTTACCCTATTTCTTTCTTTCACTCAATAAAAGGTTCCTCGAATGTTATTTGAACTAATTCAATATAAAAATCATAATCATATTCAAAGTTATGCGTACATTGTTTCCAAATTTATCCAAAGAAATTATTTTCAAATGTTTGACACATCTGATAAAAAATTGTATACCCTTTACTCTTTTCATTAATGAAACGCGAACAACATAAAATATTAGTTCTACTTTAAAAAAATTTCCAAATTTTTCCAACAAATCCTATTTTAAAACGAATCGGTCTTTTGTTCGCAGGCGATATACGACATGCTCGGCGCTTGCTCGAGTAACAGGCCCGCGGACAGCGCGGAAGAGCGGGCGAAAAACATCTTCGCCAAGATGGACGAAAACAACGACGGCCAACTGACGCAGGAGGAATTCCTGAAGGGTTGCCTGCAGGACGAGGAACTGTCTAAGATGCTGGCGCCTTAATTGCGTAAAACCCCCGAGTCCCGAATGTCGCGATCTATCCCAGACAATTGCGAATCGAACCCTGCAGTTGACGATAAGCCACGCGAATTCATCACGTACACTTTGCGATTAATTACTCACGACATTTTACGATTTAACAAATGCATATGGCAATGAAACGCTCAGTAAGCGAAATTTCGAAATAAGGAAGATTTTACGATGCTGAAATATACGAAGCTGAACGAAGCGGTTCTTAGATCAATGTCTGGTTATTGCTCTAAAACTCGTCGAAATCATGACAGTCCAAGTGCACTGTCTTTACGTGAACAAAGAAATTATCAAAAAACAACAGATTTATAAAAGAAATCAACGTTACATTGGAAAAGTGCGCTACTGTCTAAATTAAAAACAACCCCGTACTAAAGATACGATGCCAGTCGTAGCAAGATAGTCGACATTGAAACTTGGGCAAAATGATTATTTAGATCAATAGCTGGTTATTTTCTGCAAAAGTCGGAAGATTTTTTAAGTAATAACTCGTTACTGGTCTCGGAATAACTCATAATTTCTACCGTAATAGGGCACGATCGATTGAAATAAACAAAGACATGAGATGACAATGACAGCACGGCGAGGACACGCGCGCGCTCCACCTTTTCATTGTTATACGCGTATATATAAACATGCCTCATAGTTATATATATATATATATATAACTATATAAGACAAGACAAAGACTTCTTGACGTCACGCCACATCGATTTTAGCCAATCCGTTACCGTCTAGAAGGCGGATGGATTATCATAAGCCGAACGCTCCTACCAGAACTATTGAAATTTTATAAATCTTATGTTCACTGTAAAAAATAACTATCATGTGTTGTAACATAAAGGAATACGTGGCAAATGCGAAGGGTCAAGTGAAAATGTCACAAGTTCATTGAACTTCTGGCAGTTTTGCTTTATTTGATTAGTTTCTTACATTTCTCGCTGATAATTTTTTATATGATTTATTCTTCGGTGAGCGCGAAACAAATAAAGTAACACACGAATGAATATGCGGTCGAGTTTCGATTTACATTGATTTCGTTCGATTACAAATTTAATATAAGTGAATAATTGATAGGGGATCTTTGTTGCACAAAAAAGAAAGGGTGAATGAGTATTGATTGTGTTGCAGTAAAAAGAATACTTTAATCGTCTATTTTTTATCGCACGCGTCTTACGAACCATACTTACCATACTCTATTTAAAACAAACGAAATCATCACTTATGAAGAATGAATAATTGCTCGTAAACTTTTAGCGGTTGCGGTGCAAGTGAAGATCAATGCAATTGTTTCGTTCATTTGCAGCGTGGACAGGACGCTGTACTTATAAAAGCTCGAGTCACTACCATTAAAAATACGCACAGAACTAGACACATTTTTTACGGATAAGTCGACGACCTTATTATATTCGTAATACAATAACGTAACGACAGAAAATTCTAAAAAAAAGAGCGGCTGCAAATAATCGGACAATTGAATTTTTTTTTCATTGCAACAATGCAAACGCAATTATTTAAGCCTGCTTAAAATCTCATTGTCACTAGCCGAGCAGTGTATTTGGTTTTTCATCCGTCGATGAACGCAAGATGAAGGAAGAAATATAACCAAGAATTGAGCAAAGTGGGAAAGATTGAAATTGTTTTAATCTTCTATAAAATAGAAGAAAGAAGATTAACGCCAGGCGCGCTGCTACTTGGTGCTCGGGCAAAAAATGATAAAAGAAAAAAATCAGCGAGTAATTAAAATTATCTCTATACAATAAATGCTTAGAGTTATTATACAAATGAAAAAAAAATCGTATTAGACTATACGAGAAAAGAGATGAAAAAATTACATTTATCTATAATCTATTTAATTACAACTAGAATCGCGTTTCACTTAACTGTCTTCTAGACTCGTAAATTTCTATAAAAGTCAGACTAAGACTACTAAAATATATTATCAAAGCACTCAAAAAAATATTTTATACTTTGATAAATTTCATGTAATCTTCGCTTTTACTCAATCGGACCCATTTCTACAAGCGTTCCTTTGTCGTCTGTTACTTCTACCATTTTCATACGTATTTCGAAAGAAATTACAATAGGTATTGTTGTCCATCGCGTAATATTCACAAGCGTAAGTTTCCAATGATATTTCTCGATGTCTGCTTTAGCGAACGTGAACGTTTCAGCAAGCTCAGTCTTGCGATAAGATATATTTCTGAGTGTCGTCGTAACCGAGGAGGGTGTCTTCAATTAAAGTTAAGTAATACCTATAAAGCTCTTTTCGAACCTCAGGCGGAATCCGCGTAAGAGAAGCGACTAAGCGCAATCGATAGACTTAGCAGTCTATTGGTGATAGCCTTCGACCAATTGCATGTTCTAATTAGGATTCAGCGCAGACTAAAAGCGGGAAAGTGGAAAATGGTATAAACAATACTTAAGGAAAAGAGTTGGATGACTTCTTTCCAGCTGACGGCAAAATCCTCGTACCATCGTATTATCATCTTCGCGTAAGTACGTATTTAATTGGAGCTTCTGATTTGCCTTTAATAAGTGGTTTTGCTTTTTCGATTTATGATGATTGATTTGCCTTTAACAGAATTGAATCTTCAATAGAAACAATTAGGTATTCAAGTATTTGTTCGCAATTCATATTTTTAAAGCTTATACACTGTGTACCAAATTTTGAATTGAGAATTGGTTATTAAAAGAAACTTGATGAAGCTGCAGCGAAGCAAAAAGAGACAAAAATTGCTCAGAAAGTTCTGCGAAATCTTTAATAAAAAGCCTAATTAGAGCGAGTTAAAGAGTCGAGTTGAGTTAAAGACAGTTTATGCAGCTAAAAAGCTCCTTGAGCCAAAACAGTGCTGAATTTATTGTATCGATGTTTAAGAACTATCAGAATCGTAACAGCAATCAAAGGATTTTTAATTCTTTGATACTCTCACATTATTTCTTTACGAGAAGCGTAACTTTGATTAGTCAAATGTTGACCAGACAAAGTCATGCTCTGAGTGCAACTAAAGTAAGCCAAGACATTCCTCTACATTGAAATAAATCACGAGTAAAAAAATGGTTTACTAAACACAAAAATTTAAAAAAAAAGCTTCCTTAATTTTAATGAGGACGTATTAGAGAAGTTTTTCACTCGTGGTTGTTTCAGTGTCGTGAGAGTGACAATTCCCCGTCGCATTTCCTTAGGTTAGGCACATATCATCGCGTCCTTCCACTTAAACGCGTTACACGAGATATAAATATATAAATATATTCATTTATAAACACATATACGTATATTATATATATAATGGAGAAAAAATCATAAATTTACTACCTTCTATATATATAGAAAGTAAGCATAAATTTTATCTTCTGTATATATATAGTTTTACAACCTGCTTGAATCGTAATTACTGTCTAAGTACTGAGTATAATAAAATTATGCATATAACACTATCTACCTAATCGAACTAACAAGTCAATTTTTAATGAAATGGTGGTCTCTTCACCTCCTTTTGAAATTTCAAGGCACTTTTACAAAAATTATAAACTATCATGCACACGACAAGTAAAAAATATATTTAAATTAAAACTTTCTTTTTATTTTTGTATATTTTTAATCAAATGTTATATGAATCAAATTTTGATTTAAATCTGAAAAATCTCTCGTTCGAACGCATACTTTTTATATTAAAAATACATACACTTAATAATGATCAAGACTCATCTTTTTATCTTCGCTTCATTGGCCGCGATGCATTGAAAATTCAAATTTTTCTCAACGCGCGTGGATCTGAAATTGAAACCGTGCGAGAGAAAGGGTTTTTTATATTCGTTTTTTTTTATTTTTAGCCCTTTTTCAGTCTTTCCCTTTTTCGTGATTAAATTCCGAATCCACACAACGCCAAAGTGATAAACATGATTGATGCGAGCCGATATTCTCGAAGCTTGCAATTCATTCACCGAAAAAGCGATACATTAATTTAAGTAAAAGACCGAATCTTTTTACTTTTATATATTAGCGTCACTTTTAACATTTTATTGAAATAAATTTACATTTAAATTAAAAACAGAGCTATTGATTTTCTATTCGTATTGCATAATATTTCGTTTAGACTAAATCGTAAATAATACACGTGCATTGCTTTTGTTTAATTAATGCTAAAAACTACAGGAAATTAGCACTCAGTCACTGCAATCAGTTATGATTTCATGGAAATAAACTCGCTTCCGTTTCGAGCGAGAAAACTCACTGTAGCGTGGGATCGAAAACACTCGAAATAAAAAAAGAAACAAAAAATGAAGAGTCGGAGTACGTCCGCTAGGCGGCCCCGTCAGAAAGTCGAGCATTGACAATCGAAAAAAACGCGCGTTTTCGCGAGAAACGGCCCGTAAGAAACTAAGAAAAACGAGAGAGTCAGTCGGAAAAGTCGCAATCCGCAGTTGAAAAAAAATGCAGAATTTGCAGCGCGCTGATCGCTGCCAGTTTATTGGCGCACGACGAAATTCGAGCGTGAATCTTGAAGAACAAGTCCATTGTGCGCTCGCAATTGCTGGATAAAGAGAGAGGTGGCAATTTGTATGTGCGTGAGGCAAGCATCGATTGAGCCATTATTTGTGTTGCGCTCTCGCAAATTCCGCAATTTTGTACTTTATATTTTTCTACTCCGCTCCTTTTACCAAGTTTCCCAGTTCTCGCCCATCGTTCAGTCGCACGATGAAAGCTTTATTCATTCAATTCCTATTCAGTTATATTATGTTAATCAAGCTTTTACGGTCTAAGAGGACATTCGATCATAATGATTTCAAATATCATGTAGATCTAAAACTCGGTGCTTAATCGGTAATACCTTTTTGCTTCAATAATTTTATTCACTGGAAATCAATTTCGTTGGATTTGTAAAAATATTATTCGAGCTTTCAGTCCATCTGCTGCAATAAAATTCATACAACACTATTAAACCCTTATATCTTTTATACTTATTGGAGCAAACGAGGTAAACATCAAACAACTGACTTCTTTAGGAATAAAAAATCAAACTCGAGCGTTATTCGAAGGAATGTAATTAACAGCGTTATCAGGCGTTCAGTCGCGTTAAACGTTGGTTTCGTCGCTTTTTTCCCCATCTAAATAGAATATAAACTCTCGCACACTCCGATTTTATCTTCGATTTCTTCCGTCGACCTTTCGAACGTTTTTCTCTTCCTCTTTTTAGCATCCGAGAAAAAAGCGGATATACGCAAGTGAGCTGATTGCGCTTAATGTTTAATGCGATAAAGCTTGCTTTTAAAAGTTTTGTTTTTCCATCTAATTTTATGACATCTTTTTACGACCAAGCTTGCACGAGTGGAGAAAATGTTTCTAAAAATCCGAAATTCATTTTTATGCTTTTATGTTCGTTGGACCAGCTTTTTCGGCGGTAAAGAATAAACTGAAATTAATTTCATCATTTTTATTTCACGCGATAAAAACTGTTTTTTTTCCTGTTTATTTCAAAATATACGTATACCTATGATAAAAATAGCTTGTTAAGCAATGATTTTATTATATAATAGTGTACAAAACATACATAGTCCGCAAATAACGCAAAATGTATTGTACCGCACAAAATTCAAACTTATCTTTTACTTTTCCACAATGAGGCTGCGCAGGATTTAAATTTTCATGTTATTCTCTGTTTTATCCTACTTTATGTTATCCCTCCAACCGCGAGAAGTTTGAACAATGCGATGACGATATATCGCGAAAGTTACTTCGGAAATTCCAGGTTTCGCTTTGCCAGATAGAAAGGAGCTGTTTAATGCGCTTACCGCATTTATTCCACAATTTATTTCCATCTCGCGCTGTTTCTACTTTGCGTAATTGAATTTTCTGAAATTTTCATATGAAAACTTAAATCTCCGTGGAATTTATAGTATGTTTCCCGATTTTCCCGATACTTCGGTGCTCTCCCTCGATTCAACTAAAAAAACTAAAATTTTCCGCAAAGTTCTTTCGATTCGACACTATGTAATTATTACCAAAATAATAAGGTTATCTAAGCATGTTACAAATTATAAGTTAATTTCTAATACCTACTGCATAAACATATAAACAGAAAATATACAAATATTGACAATGTGTAAATTGATGTTTCATACCGTAATGGTAAATAAATATAAAAATATAAATTTACGAACGTGATCCAGGGTTGCTGGGACACGAAATTTTTCTTATTTACGTATATATATATATACATATATACATATACAAATGTGTATATATATGTAATAATGTTTACGTATTAGCTTGCATATTATTGTTAATATTATCGAATAAAAACTTAACTTATTAAAATGCGTGAATCCTGCTAATCTTTGAATGAAAATGTATAATAAATGTTGTATAGTAATAAATGATCTGATTCTATAAGTGGTATGGAATTTTAGAAAAGTCAATATTGCCTTTACATTTTATTTAAAGCCATAATTTAAACGTGGATATTGAACGACAATCGACTAAGTTAAATTGGGCCAAATAAGGCCGAAACAAAGAGAAGCAAAGGCGCGCACAATACATTAAACCTTCTAGTCGATCGAGTATGTTTTCGTTATTTTTTTTTTTCGGCACGAACGCTAATGAAGCGTCAAAAAAGAATCACCGCTCGTCGCGTCGTTGTCATTGGCAGGCAAGAAATCTGATACCCCGAGCCAGATAGAACGCAATTAAAACGAGAGAAGAAGAAGGGGAAAAAAACACGCGCGCCAGGCAGGACTAAACAAGCAGATAAAGAGGCCGGAAGGAAATGCAAAAATAAACGGGTCGAGCTGAGATAATAAAGTAATTAGCGCTCTGGATACTGCGATAAAAGAAACGAGGTGGCAAGAGCAGAAAAGAGAGACGGAGACGTGACTCGAACGAAGGAGGTCGCACATGAGAAGCCGTCGCGCCCCTGCTGCTAGGCGAGGCGTCTGCCGGACGCGTTAATTAAAGCTTTTCCTATTGTTTGGTCCGCTGTTTAGGGTTAATCGATCTACCGGACTCACCTATGTCATGTTTAAAAGTGACCAGTGACTTTCGTTCGCGAGCATTCAACGTCTATTTACTGGGGACTTATTACGAACAAAGATCGGATTGACGTATTGGCAAAGGTCAGTAGTTAGAGTAATAAGAATTTTTCATTTATGTTTTTTATGTTAATTTATGGGTTAAACAGGTGTTATCAACAGAATTTGAAAAGTAAATTTATGGGGAAGTCTTAAAATGGGGAAAAACGCCGAAGCGAAAATGCAGAGTCGCAGCTTTTCCTCTCGTCTATACATAAGATATACGCCGTTCTCGACTTTATAAGGGAAGAACCGCGATTATGGAAATCGGAGACATTATAAAGTTTGAAGAAGGAAAAAGCTTGACGACAGCGTCTTAATAACGACGAAATTACGTTTGCTCACGTGCTTTTCTACATCGACGCTAAAGACGAAGAGAGTCGATAAACTTTTATTAATTCCTTTCACATCCGGCGAGAGTTAACGTGTTTCAAGTGAATTAGAAAATCTAGTTTTGTTATTGAAATTAAATTGCATTTTGTTGACTAATTCATAAATTTTATAAATATATTTTTTCTTTTAACTACTTTATCTAAATGTATAAATGTGTTCTATAAATATTCAAATTATAAAGTAGCAAATAAAAATTATACTTTATTCTATTCAATGTTGTAATAATACATTAATAATTCATTTAGTTTAATATTTCAAAAAAGTAAAGAGTGTCACATTTGGAAATGAATATAAATTTTAAGAAATACATTTTTTCTTCATAACTTTAGGTTTATGCCATTAAACTATGTCTAAAATTCTATGTGATAAGTTAATTTGTAGTAAATACAAAACTACAAGATTTTTCATAATTTCCAAAACATTCCATATGTATTTTTTTAACAAAGACCTTTTTTTATTGTTATATATGCGTGACAAATCCATTTTATGCTGAAGAAAATTTCATGTTCTTCATGCATCTCTTACCTTCATAATAATAAACTATTATTTTTCAATTTAACCTAATGGTTAGGAACGGTCAGGTATAAAATGGTTTCAAATCTGCGAGAACCGTCACGAAATATATCAAAATATTCTCGCGTCTAATTTAGTAACTTATTTAAAAGAAACTCTATTGATTGGTAACAAATGACTTTTAATACCTGAGCAGACTCACTAATTCTTTTCAAAAGCTTGGAGTCTTCTTCGTAATTAACCATTACTTATATAAGTGACCGTAATATTAGTATACTTAATCTTAGTGCAATCAACTGCGGGGACAGAAGGATGTAGAGCGAGGAACGATTAAAAGATGAGAGAGAGACAAAATAAAGATAGGAAGAAAAGTCAGTGCCGCGTCATTGCGAGGCTGTTGCTGCTGTATATTGATAATTCTACATTCTCTGCGGCTTGTGCGCAAGCGTTATGCAAACACGAGAAACGCGAGAGTACACAGTGCCAGAGACGACAGCAGGAGAGTATATAGAGTATAAATAGAGACTTCGAGATCCATGGTGTAATTGATTACGCATAAGCGCTTTTATGGTCATTTAAATTCTCCTCTTCGTTTTGTCGAGTTAAATTCAGTATTTGAATTATTTTTATAATACTTTATCATTACTTTGATAAAAAAATTATACATACTCAACATGTACAATACTTACCGGCTATCGTTTTTTCCAATCGTGAAAGCATGTGAAATCTAGAGTATAACGAAAACTTCAGTCACTGTTAAAGAGTCTTGCACGTATTAAAAACAAGGGCTTATTAGTTTCAGGGAGGGTCCCAGAAAAAATAAAATAGTGTAATTATAAATTATCAGTTTAAATTTTGACTGATCTTTTTAAAATCCACGATCAAACGAAAAATTTAAGAGCTTTTAAGAAGGCATCGATTCGGCTTCCCGTGCAAGGCTCTTGTAGCGTCGTTATCCTTGGCGTGGAATAATTGTTACAGGATCTGTACAAAATTAATTAAGCTTAGTCGGATTTTATGATCAAATCACAAAATATTTGCATGGATTCGTAGAGAAAATTTGCAAGAGAGAAAGCATTGAATGCTGAACCTCTCCAATCAGTGTTGATTTTAATGGAAAATTGCTTCTTCTACCTTCATAAGAGGGAATTGTATTGTTATATTTTAGTTTATTTTTACTGAAAGCTTAATGCTCTCTGTTCTTTTATCTGAAAATGTTTGCAAATGCTGTTAAAAATAATGAATGTTTGTTTATCCTTCGAGATTGTGAATATCATACTGTGCGTTCATCAATATTGACTTTGTTAAATAAGGTATAGAAATGCAGAGATCAAGATGCGAAATGGCGCACTACCGTCACCAAAAACAGTTTTTATTTTTATTTCGGCCACATTCTTTTGAAAAATTTATTAATGTTATAGAATGTAATGCTTCTTTGTATACACAGAAACAATATTCAGTACTTAAGCAGGTACGCAAAAATGTATTTTGTGAACGAAAAAGATTTATGTAAACCGTTAGACAATAATATTCTACATTACTTTCTTTTTAATTTAAATATTGTCTAAACACTTACAAAAGACTTTTGCGATTTCAAAACAATGCATCTTGGAAAGTTTTGTAACTTAATCAAAATTTTCTTTACTATTTTTTTAAATGTTTTTTTCGACAATTAAAAGTATTCGTGCTTTTATGATATTGCTAGAAAAATCTGTACTTGTATGCCTACATTATTTGCAAATCGAAACTAGAATGGCAAGGCAATGAAAAAAGGACCGAGTTCTGCTAAAATGGTACGGGCGAAGAAAGAGAATAGAAAAAAATAATCTATTTTACGAAATTCCGCCTGAAATTGTGGCACAGGGCTTTTACACAATACATTCTCGTACTTGCATACTTATATCCATTGGTGTATATGTATATATATACGCGCATACACCCATGTATATAGAGACACACTTTAATTATGTAAAATTATACATTGCAATAATCCGTACTGAAATTTAGGTGTATAAAGCGGGGATAACTGAGCCTGAGTTTTGCATTCGCAAATTATTTTTTCAATTACAATGGCTTTCTTGAAAATTTCCGACAATAGCCACTAACTATCTACTACGTTATTTTAACAGCATTATTACGATAAAGCGCTTTTCTTTCCCGGGAAAGTAAATCTTTAAAAAAGTCAGAATTGCCATAAAAATGTACCAGGCTGAAATCGTTATGTCGTCCTTGGGCTCAAGAGAGTACTTAAGCATTGAATGGTCTAAAGAAAGAGAAAAGAAAAGCATAATCAGTGCGCGAGCAATTGTATTCGAGAGTCGTCAACCGTGGAAAGCTTCAAATACTGGATGCTCCAAGTAGTTCGGCTGCGGTTCCGTCAGCCCCGCACATTTAGGTCGATGATCCGGGCGCGATCGTCGTCCCTCACTTTTCTCTTCTCCTTCTTCTCTTCTAAGCTGCGCGTGCTTCATTTATTTTCGCGCTTCCTCTGCGTCGGCGATCGTGCGAATCGTGCGTGCAATCGTTATACTTTGTCAAAAAGACAGTGAATGTTCCGTTCGCTCAATCAAAAAATTATATAGAAACTGGGTAAAAGTGGGGGAGATTCGAGTGGGAGAACGAGGCGACATGATGATGCGAATGTAGAATTATAAAAGTTTAAGGAAATACTTGTATTTTGTACGTGGTGTCGCCTCATTGCGTCTGCTGGCCACTGATCTGCATTTTCATTATTATCATTGTCATTATGGATTATGATCTTATTACTGATATTATTACGATTATTATTGTGATTATGAAAATAACGATGATAATTATTACTATTATTATAAATAAATCGCACTATGCTCTAATATTGTATTTAATTTTTATGCTCACATTTAAATTTATCTTTTTCTCTGTTTCAGACTATTGTGTGAAAGTTTTTGTGTGGTTTGAATGAATGAATGATGAAAAACTTCCTTAACATGTATACCTTCACGCTTGCATTACTCCTGTCCATAAAATTCCACGTTTTATTTTATTTTTAATCTCAAAATAGTTATGATTATTTTTTCTAAAAATTCAACAATTAAAATGTTTGATGCTTTCGCCAGCTCCCATTAACTTTGGTCAATAAATTGAAAATTTTAAAACCTTTTGTTTGAGAAAGATTTTCATAAATAAACTTTTACATTTTTTTGATACTTTAACACTTTATATATATAAATAATTGACGTTATACACAATCAAGAATATATCGAAATATTCTTGAAAATCAAGTATGATGCACTCAAGGGAGTTGGCGTAGCAAAAGAGGAATCTTGGTGGACGGTCTTGAGGAGTTTTAACAATAAAATCTCCAATGGGCAGTATTCTCCCCCTTCTCATCTCATTTACACGCCGACTAATCATTGCTCTCGCTTATTTGCAGGAATTACCTCGAATAATCAGTTCTCTGCGAGACAGAGAGGCTGGGAGAGAGAGAGAGAGAGAGAGAGAGAGAAGAGGAAAGGACTTTGGTGCGAGAGCGCACTCCTCGCTCTCGGTGAAAAGGGCGACGCGCGAGCGCGCGCTCTAGGAGCCAGCAGCCATGGGCAAACAAAACAGCAAGCTCAAGCCTGAAGTGCTTGAAGACCTCAAGCAAAATACCGAGTTTTCAGGTAAATAATGCCGCTAAACGTGCCTTCAAAAGATTTTCGCGGCAAAAGATCGCACAGCGATTCTCTGTATAAATGTACAGACATCTGCCGGTGAATGCCTCTTTTGTCAGAAGAAACTATAATAACTTTTTCTTTAAGACTGAAAACAACAAAGCCTGTTCATTGAACTGAAAGTCATTTATTGTTGTAGTTTCCTAAACATTTTTGTTTTTATTTAATTTTTCATTCCAAATACGAGAACGTTTTGCAGATTTTTCGGTCGAAAAAGCTTCTTTTCAGACATGTTTTTAAAATAATTAAAATAAAGTTTTCTACAATATAGTATGCTTTTTTAATTTAAAACATAGTATCTTGTTTTTACACAAGCAAATAAAGCTTCTTCTCTATTTTAGACAATAATTGCTTTTTATAATTCAAGACTGAATATAGAAAAATTGGATTTCGATGATCCCCGCTGGAAACTTTAGTATTTAAAATAAATAAGTAACTTACTTGTTAGGTATATAAAATCGTTTAATGGATTAAATAAATGATTGATCAGGTTTTTAAGTGTTCTAAAACTAAAATTCTTTAAACCCTTAAAATTTACTTACCAACTATTTGACGTAAATTATCTAATCAAGAGCTGAAAGACTAACCATAAAAGCATAAGCCGAAGTTTGAAAAAATAAACTTCGAAAGTTCTTCGTGGTAGGATTTTGAACTGCTAGATTTATTTTCCGATGGCGTTTGATGCGCACACAAGCGTCGCGAAAGCCTTTTCGCCGTAAACTTTAATTAATTTACGGCTGGTCTGCTTTTCACAGAAACTACTTAATCGGATTTTGGAACTGTTCGATCGAACGCTTTCACCTTTTACTTCGTTTTTGGCCCAGTCCTTGATTGTGAATTATTTAGTTTTCAATGATTTCTATGCACTCCCGCGTAAAAATCAAGCCTATGGGAAATACATTGGCAATATATTGGAAAAGTATATTGAAAAAGTATTTGCAATATATCCGCAAGACTTCTGCAAATGCACATCATCCAATATATGTCCAATATATGCATGCTTTAATTCAATACCCTTCTTGTGCTAGAATTGAGCTATAAATTAAAAGGTTTTTTGAAAAAGAATTTTTTTTTGTCATGAGTAAAATAATAAAAATAAAAAAAAAATTCCCGAACCTGGATTCGAACTCAGATCCTTGTTCTTTCTAGGCAAGCTCTTTACCACTGAGCTATTTTTTATTTATGTCATAAAAATTTTATTTAGGTTATAATGTATCACCGATCAGAAAATAATTCAGGCAAGTATAAAACGGGTCGCAAAAATCAGTGTTTTGTAGCCCGCCCGTCTGAGGCGAGCCGTAAGTTATTTGGTGCGTCTTTAATTAATTTCTACTCAGCTTTAAATAATATTATCCGATCTGGAGCTATAAGTCGGCAGTACATTATAACCTAAATATAATTTTTATGACATAAATAAAAAATAGCTCAGTGGTAAAGAGCTTGCCTAGAAAGAACAAGGATCTGAGTTCGAATCCAGGTTCGAGAATTTTTTTTTTATTTTTATTATTTTACTTATGACAAAAAAAA
>UCOM01003767.1:0-15807 GCA_900474385.1 Ormyrus pomaceus
CTAACCTTTTGCACCTCTCATGCCAAAACTAGCAAGCGGTGACTATTAGAGGAGCTCATAATGTGCCTAAGTGTGCCGGATAATCTGTTATAATAATAAATAATAAACTTATTTATTATCTGTTTTTATACAATAAAATGATTTTATGAAAATTTTATAAGACCAATTTTTTATAAAACGGGTCTTATAAAATTTTCATAAAAACTTTACAAAATTTTTTTACGTGGGGTGGAGCAAAAAAAAAGGGGGGAAGCTCTCTCCCCGGAGTCGCGCCGCCGTTTCCGCCTCGGCGCTCTTCCGGCGCTGCGTGCAGCGCGAGGCTCAAAGCTCCTCTTGATTATTTAGCGACCGCGCGAACAATGTGCTCCTCGCGCGATTGTTTTTGCTCGCCGATAAAGAAGTGAAAAAAAAAAACGAGAGAAAGAAAGGAAGGAAGGAGGGGGGAGGACAAACGACGCGACACGCTCGTAAGCCGAGTCGACGGATAAGGGAAATTACCGTTCCTTTGTTCGAGGCGTTTTTCGATTTTCGAGAGAGAGGGAAAAAGGCTCGGGGGATTAGTCCTGAAGGGCAAAACGAGAGAGGGACGGATAATAAGCGGAGGTAGGTGGCACGGGACGGACGCGCAAGGAGATTATTTGCGCGTACGCGGAAGGTGGAAGATTATCAAACGCCAAGTTGGGAAAAATCACGAGTGCAGGAGTTGGAAATTAGGGCGGAGGGAGTTCCCTGTTTTTTTTTTTTTTGCTCTCGGATTAAGCGGCGCGCACGGATTTCCAGCTGCAGAAGTGTCCGCGATGTCGAACGAGATTTTTCTCGTCGCTGGCCCCAAAGCCGAACGCAGATTAGCGCGGGCGGTTATTTTAGTTTTCGGCCGATCCGCGAATAGTCTGCATATTGTTCCGGATTGCGGGGGCTTTACGAGTGCAATGACGCGGAACCGTCGCCGCTCAAACTTCCGAACAAACGCTTGTCAACGGGATAAAATCCCCCCCCCCGTGGATTTGCTTCGAACGGGGCGGGGGCTCCGAAAAAGTTGTTGGGAGTACAGTCGCGTCGAAAACGCGCACCAAAATCGGTCGCGGTAATTACAAACCTGAAAACCGTCAGCGGGATCGACGGGAATATTCGAGACAATTATATTTCTCATCATGGACGGGCGAACATTTTCATAAGGGGGCCGCGTATAATGGGGAAATTGAAAAATGAACGCGAGCGCGGGAGGGTTTGAAAAAAAAAAAAAATTGAATGTCCGTCAAAACGTTGCGGAGCGAAAAATGAATTCTGCGTGCCCTCGGTGTGTTTCGCAAACACGCAGTCGTTATACACCGCGCGCTCGTATATTTTTCATCTTGATTGACGTTCGGGCAAAGTGAATGGCCGTTAATTAATATCCCCCCGGTAAATATTGCCGAAAAAAAAAAAAAAAACGTGTACTCCCTCATTACGCGACGTGTTCATCTGCCGTTTGATTACCTTCATCACGCTACGCAATGACCAGAGCGATTCTTTTATATACACTTCGCAATTAAACGAATCTCGGATATTTAGTACAGTTCGGAGCAAATGGAATTCCTCCATTTTCTCGAAGGCTACTTTGACGGTAGGCGCGCCGCGCTGTCCCATCATCATCGAGCGCTTTATTAACCCGCGTGCGCGGCTTCAATTAGTCAAGTCGAGGGAGTGCATGACCCGATGAGAACTGAATACAGGCAAGCCGAGCGTTGTCATTGGGGCAGCCGACGTCGAAGTCTATTATTTTCCCCGTTCCCGGGATGCGTCCCTGCCCCGAGAACGGGAAAATAATGGGTATTGGTGCTGGGAGGCGAGCCGCGCGCGTCCGAAATTAGGAAGCGCTGGGAAATCAAGCTCTCGATGCGCAATTAAGGCTGCGCTTCGACCGCGGCGCTCGACAAATATTGTCCAAGTTGACGCGAGGATTTAATTAGCGATTGTTTAACGCGCGCCGATGTTTAAGGTTGAGATGGGAAAAACGCAAAAACAAAAAACAACGATGAACGCGGAGTGTAATTCGTAGATTCTTAACGCACAATGAGATATGATTAAAACATTTCAGACGAGACGTCGACATGTTTTCAACGCGAAAATTAAGCTCCAAGGTCCGTCTCTCCCGTCGACTCTCGCGACATCCGACGCTTTAAGCCCCGGCTAAAAAAATCCAAGATCGCAAAAACCCGCCCTCATAAATTCGCGCACGATTTCCCCGGCTTGGAACGCAAAAATCTGGCTCCGGGGCCGCTAATAAACCCCTTTTCCTCGGTTCGCCGGAGAGAGAGATCCACTGTTTACTCGGAGCCAAACGGAGTCCCGCTCTCCTCTTTTTTTTGTGCCGGGCGCAGAAAGTAGGGGGAGGGGAGGGATGTCACAAAAAAGTTAGAGCGGGAGGACCGGCCGGTGCCTCCCATTAATCTCTGGCGCTCACTTTACCCAGGAGAGTCTTACTGGCGACGAGCTTTCGCGAAGCGGTCGGGGTGTCGCTGCTGCTCTTCTCGGCGAGGTGGTCGTCCATCCAGTGTCCATTCAATAATTCATTGGCCCGAGCGACGAACGAGAAGGAGGAGAGGAACCACAGACTGGCGGACGGGCTGCTGCTACTGTCCCAGACGGCGGATTTTGCACTATTAACAAACTGCCCGTCGGAACGACGACTTCAATCCTCCGAGCTCTCTGTCTCGAATCTACTTTTTTTGTTTTTTTTCGGACACCGAGTGATTTAGGAGGGTATTTTGCATTCGCGACTCGGGGCCGATACACGTCGTTAACGAACGACTCGCCTATTAATCTTTAGGGGGGCGACGCGAGCGATATTCGCCATCCGCGGCTCAAGTTTTCCCCTTTACGGCCCGCGGCGAAGTCAATATTTGAGGCGTGAACGTAAACAAGCGCGTCCTTGCGGGGACGTGTGTCAATTTGAGTTGCGAATCCGTTCCCGGAATCTTATTTGCTCGTGCCGGCTGATCAAACTTCGCCGCTACTACTTGCTTCCCGCTAATTTTACTCGGGGAACTGCCGGTCGCGGGTTTCGAGGCGGCTCGGTTATTATATATGTTTTTTTCTTTTCTCTCGCTTCGAAGAGTATTTAAACGTATACCGATGGGGCATTGTATTACGCCGCGCTCAGGAAGAGGTTTATCGGGAAAAGTTCCCTGTTGCGCCGCGCGGGGAAGATATTGCACAAAGATCCTATCCGCTTCGTTTGAGAAAATATCATATTCGAGACGGAATATGTCTCGAGTTTCGCGTTTAATATTTCCGAGCCACCCGAACGACTTCTGAGCAATATTCGATTTCGCGAGGCGGACGAGCTCCGCATAAATAATTAATCGGGGAGAAATTAATGCCTCGGTAAGAATTAACGAACAACAATGAGCATATTTCAAAAACTTGCCGCGCGTATAAACTTTCCGGGTTGCGAATTTCCCGCGCCCTTATTTATATTCGCCCCGATACGTCTATAAATTTCGCCGGAACTTTTCTCTCTCTTTTTTTTTTTTTCTTGTTTTTCAAAATAAAAGAAGCGTTTCCGCTGCAGCGCGCAACAACACCATCAAACTTTTCCGAATAATTTCGTGGCTCATAAATACCATTTTGCATAATATCCCACATCGTGGCACACACCGGAGAGCACAAAACTTTTCTCAGACGGCTCGGGGCATCCTTAAAATTTCGAGCATCTCCCCTCGCGAAGAAAAAAAAAAGAAGGTATATCAACACTGAACAGAGAACGAAGACTCCGCGCCTCGAAGCATGTCTCGCAAGATAAACAGCCAAGGAAGACGGAGGCAGAGAGCGAGAGAGAGAGAGAGAGCACGGAGAACGAAGGAGCCGGGCGACCTTCGCGGCTGAGTTTCGCGGGTCGACTGACCCCCGGAATATGGAAACTCGCGCGAGAGAGTTGTCCGCGCTCGCGAGCGGATGGCACGGAACTCGAGGGCGAGAGAGAGAGAGAGCGAGAGAGAGCGGCGGCACTCCCCTCTCCTCCGGCGCGTATCCGCACGTACGGCGCGCGCGCGCGCAAGCAGCGAGGACGAGAGCGCGAGGGAGCTCCGACCATTTCTATTGGATTACGCCGGCCGGGGGGGAAAGTTCAAGTCCTCCGAGCGTTTCTCTCTCCTATCTCTCCGACAGTCTCGGGGAGCTGCGACGCCGGCGTCTCTCGCGGTCTTCTTTTTCTCTAGCTCTATCTATCTCTTTCTCTCTTTCCGGTCGGATCGAGTTTTACAAACGACGTTAATTAGCCGGATCTTTATCTCGACGACTTCGCGCTTTTTTCCGCGCGAGGATCCCTTTTTTTTCCCGTTTTTTTTTTTTTTTATTACTTTCGACCTGCGACTGGCAGTTATGAGCCCCGGAGGCCTTTTTAACGGAGTGCCGGGCGGCTCTCTCGTGGGTTTTTAAGGGAGGAACGGGCCGGGAGGACGTTTGGAGAGTGTTAATGCATGCAAAATGTGGATTTGACTTTCAGCTTCGTGTCCTTTTTAATTGGCGGAAGATTCAGCGGGGTTTAGTCGGGGAGGTGGGAGCCACTTTCGAGGGGGCGGAATTTTAAAATCGGTTGGAAGCGCAGAAGCGGGTTTGAAAGGCGTGTTTACATCGCAGAAATAAGGAAGTATTCATCCGTAAATGTAGTTTTTTTATTAATGAACGACATTATTTCAGCACATAGTTTTAAGTAGAGTGCATTTATTTAGGATGAGAGATGGTTTAGTTTTTTTTTTTTTTTTTTAATTATAAAATTGGTATTTAGATTTGCAGTCATAAAATGGAATTTTAGATGACTTCAATTAAAGTTGGAGACTTTTTATTGCCCTTTTTAACTGCAAATGACATAATACTGTTGAATAAAAATGCACAACAACTTGTTTGAAAAAAGTCTGTTTAAATTCAGCAGGTATTGCACAGTCACCCGGTGTACAACTCCGAACGTAAACTCTATCGACGGAGTATATCCGCACATAAAGTTGCACTCGATTGACATGACTTTTTTTTTAAATTTTTCACAGGGTAAATAAAGCTGCTTCGCAACTTAATCTAGCTTTTAAAATTTACAAATACGAAATGTAAAGGAGACTGAAACCATAAAACTGATCCTTTAATTTAGCGATCGAGTGTGCTTTCCCCGCGTTAAGCAAGTCTCTACCAATTTCGTTTTCACGTGTACGCCATTACACGCATTATTTACAAGTATCATTTAAACTGGAAACTAGTTAATGACGCTATCAAATTTCTTAATTAAAACTCAAATTTCCCAAAATTTCGTTTCAATGCGAACTAAAATTGAAGGTATAAATGAAATTTAAACTTCCTTGCAATTAATACCTAATGATCTAGCTTGCATTAATGGATAAATTATCGATTGATCAGCGAACACGGAAGGAATAACATGCGATGATTCGAAATTTACGGGAGCGTTAAGTATTTAACGTTTTAAACTCTTTTTTAAACTATTTCTTGTTAAAAGTTTAAAATTAGATAAATTTTAAAACTCAGTCGTGGGATCATTAAATTATAAGTTACTTTTAAACTCATGAATATATAAAATTTGCTGCTGGAAATTCTGGATAATTAAAATGAATATTTTATAAATTTAACTTTAATTTATCTTCAAAATTTTCTGTATTTTTCTATCGAAGGAGAAAAGCGTGGATTTTTTTTTTGCAGCTCGAATCTTCACTGGTCAAAATACGAGATCGAGAAACGGAAAATCCAGAGTTTTCCAGTACTGTGATTTTTCAATCTCAAGAAAAATGTTCAATTTTTTAAACGCTGAATAAATTCTTCTTGACATTGTCGGATTTAGCTTTGAGTTTATCAATATTCTATTTCTAAAACTCGAACACGAGAGAAAACTGTACGCATTTCTACTTTTGCTTTGAAATCTCTTTCAAATGTATATCCAGTCAACTATTTATTCAACATTTTTTAAATATTTAAACAAACACTTTCATAGAATTACTGGCGTTTTCGTAGAAATTTCATACGTTTCTCTATTCACCACAATTTCTACAATTTTACTGTTCACATTTTATTTTTGCGCATTTCAAAGCAATTCCCGGCATTTCTCCGAAAAGCATCAGACGCACCGACAAAAGTTTTTTTTAAATAAAATCATATTACTCCATGATTGGCTACGGTTTGTTTCACTGATAAAAACGCGATAGCTTCAGTCTAACGAAGTACACAAATTGGTTAACGAATCATTCATTCCAGCGATACGCTAAATAACGAAGTAAACGTCGACAAACGATGTTTCCGTTGACGCCTGCTTCCTTTCTTTCGGTAAATATCCCGAAAATATTGGCGCTCCTCGCGCAGAAAGCTTCCGAACAGCCGGTCTGTCTTTCTCCGATCTATCAGCTCGGAATGCTACAATGAGTTCGATACGGCGAAATCGCAGGCATTTTAAAATCCCGCACTGGATTTCGGCGTTTCAAACGAAATTAAATTTCAAGCTCTCGGAGAGCGTTATTACTGCGTTGATATTTTAAATCATTTGCGAGCGAGATGGGATAAATTGAACTTTTCTTTAGCTACTTTGGCTGTATATTTAACTAACGTATTACTAATTGAACACGCG
The DNA here is from genome assembly GCA_900474385.1 of Ormyrus pomaceus. Taxonomy (NCBI): domain Eukaryota; kingdom Metazoa; phylum Arthropoda; class Insecta; order Hymenoptera; family Ormyridae; genus Ormyrus; species Ormyrus pomaceus. The sequence continues at coordinate 6,599 of UCOM01003767.1, forward strand.
CTTTCATCGCGTAAATTTGATTAAAACATTTATTTGAATGAAGAGTGTAAATCGTCGATTAATTTGCGGCCACGTAATCGAGTAATTGATTACTATAGCATTAAGTTATAGATGATTTTGACCAGCCTGTAAAATTAATTTAATTGTAGAGTACAAAAGTATAATAAACTACTGCGAATTAAAGTTATTTATATATAAAAAAGCCAGATCATACAGAAATATATAAACATTTAAAAAAAGATATAAATCGCTACGACTTTTTAGTATCATTTGATGAAATCGATGTAAAAGAACGCCTTATATATCTTTTCAAAGACTTGTATCTGAAGCGATATATATATATACGTTTCCTTTGGGGGAAAATAGGAGCAGAGTTACAAAGATGGGATGTACTAGATAGACCAAGGCACAATCCTTTCATCCATGCCCTCGTTAAACAATCTCACGTAAGTTTAAATCTCTCTAAGACCCGTAATTCCTTCTATCCACGCGGGCTTCAGTGTAAATAAAAATCCATTAATTCTCCGGACTCGTATAGTTACACATAAAAATACGGGAAAAATATTTTCGTCAAAGAACGGTGAAACTTGCCTTTAATCAAAACAAAGTACCCAACGAGTCCCTCCGATGTTCGGGATTTTCAGTAAATTGAACCTGGTTTACACGGAACAAACGGACGACGCTCAAGTGCGTGTAACATCATCGCGCGTGTAAGCTGAAGTAGGCTAATATGGAGGATCGTAGCACGACTCTTGTTTGCCTGGGAAATGATCAGCAGCGCTGCACAACATTGCAGCCGAAAGCGGTAACCATTGTAACCGTTGCCAATGCACGTTAGATCGCATCATCCTGCACTCGCTTAAGCTTTCGAGATAACATCATTAGCCGAGCGCGATATCTCGATTTAAACCGGCGTTTGCTTCCCGAACGGTCGTATTATACAATTCAGGTGCCGCCGTTGGAATTAAATCGAGCATCGCGCGGAAGAGCGCGAAAGGAATCCCTCAAATTTCAAAGCCGTTAAAAAGTTTCGAAGAGCTTTCGGAAGAATGTTCTCGCTGCGCTTAACAAAGGCATCGATTTCCGCGAGAGAGAGAGAGAGCAGGAATATTTTCCAGATACCCCGGCAAAGCAACGGTAAACGCTTTTCGTATATACACAAGTTGTCTGAGCGAACAGGATCGCCGTCACCTTTTGAGATAAAATTCTCGCCAGGATCGAGTTGGAATTGACAAACGCTTTCGCGATATTTTTCTTTTAAGCTCTTTGGGAATTGTTACTTTTTTTTTTTTTTTTTTTAATATTAGAAAAACGTAAGCTCGAGACTTACGGAATGCGTAACAAAGTGAAATAAAAATAAACAGCTAACTAGGAGAGTGCACGGGTTCCGGATCACAGACTTTGTTTAAACTTTGAACACGATTTTCTTATGACAAAATATGAAGAAAGCCAAAATATTAGAAATTCCACCAAAAAAGCAAACGAAGGTAGAGGAAAAGACCTATAATTTGAGAGGCTGTGCGTTAAAAAATCTCTAACGCTTCAAAAGTTAAAGATAATTAAACATGAGCACGTGGTAATGCGCATTGTCTTTGTTTAATTCGTTTTTATATAGTTTTTGATACTCTAATTTAATTATCCATAACTTTTGAAGCGTTAGAGATTTTTGAACGTACAGCCTCTCAAATTATAGGTCTTTTCCTCTACGTTCGTTTGCTTTCTTGGTGGAATTTCTATAGGTTTAATAGGAGGTGAGTTATCGTAAAACCTCCCGTGTCGAAATTTTGAGCGTCAGACTCTAATATTTTGGCTTTCTTCATATTTCGTCGTGAGAAAACCGTGTTCAAAGGTTAAACAAAATCTATTAAATTTCACGAAGATGCTATATATAAGCAGCCTACAGGAGTCGGGATCGTAAAGGATTTTTCCCTGATTTTTTTTTTGACACGTTTGACGAGCTTTGAAAAATCAAGTAAAAGTCAAAGTGGATCCTCCGCTGAAGTTATCGCTGATACGGCTTGCCACTCCCTTACGAGGTTCGCGCAGCGCCATAAAGTTGAAAATCAGCCCGTCGAGAGAGCGGAAGGCTCGCGGATAAATAAAAATTTCGAGGCACGTATTTATAAAAATAAATAAAACCGCCCGGAGAATCCGCGATGGAAGTTTGCTCAAAGAGCTGGTTTAAATCTGCTTGATTAAAGTCAGCGAAATGAGGCCGCCGCCGAGAGCGGCGCTCTGTTTATGACAACTACTGGGGAGAATCCGCCTGCAGTACTATATGCACATCACCCAGCAAAGCAGTCAAGCGTGGATGTGGCGAAGAAACGTTATCTGGATTGAGCGTTATCACTTTTTTCTTTGTATATAAATCAATTTGCTTTTTAAGGTCGTATAATGAGGCTTGGAGTCTGCAGTTTATTACATTTATATTCGATTCCGATAAATTTCCGAAATGATGTATACGCGAACGCGCTGCAATTGATCATCTTCCCGAACAATGCGCTTTCGCTATCACGCGCCGGGGCAATTTTAAAATTTGATATATTGCCTATATGGGGACATTATTATTTCTTCTGGAAATTATTATTGCATTAATGGCCGTGATTTATTAAAAATAAAGTCGCAAAAAGTTCAATCTCGTCCTAAATGCGAGATTTATTTAAATATTGTTGCCTGCAAATGCCCGATGGTCAAATATAAATTAATTTAATGCAAATCAAATTGAAGCCTGTAATGCAAAGCGCTTGAACAATTTAATAATGTTTATATTAACATTATCCAGATATTTGGCGACTTTTTAAGAAGCATCAGAATGAATTTATTGATTTTAGAGGAAAGGCATTTCAATCGAGGCGCTTTTTCAAACTCAATAACCGTAAAAAGATAACATTCATTCCCGTTTCTACGAGCTTGAAATCGTCGAATGCGCTTAAAAAAAAAGATCGGATTGTAATACAAACGACTGGGGCCATTAAACTGAGCTGAGAATATAAACTAAGTGGCATTAAATAAACTTATCAGTGCCACGTCGGCAACCAAACGGATGAAGTCCTATAAAAGGATGAAGGAAAGCTCTTCGAGAGCAACTTTTGCCAAAGGCATCTGAGCGGAACATTAAATTAGTCAAGATACAGTCACAAATTCTCCGCCCGCATAAACGTCATTCGCGACCGAAGCCGTTGATGCGAAATGTTCAGAAAAGTTACGCCGTTGGAAAAGCTCCCGCTTTCGAGCCCGAAATTTAAGGAATTCTTATATTTTCCCAGACGTTTTCGCGGATATTTATGTAGAGCCGAAGTGCGTTACGTGTTAGGAAAGACAGTTTCATGATAAGAGATCGTAGACTAACGAGAACGAAATCTGTGTTTCCGCGCGCTTCCTTACATCGCGTGTACACCATACATTTTTGATAATTTATCGCTCGATCGCTCTTTTATAAATCATCGTCTTTCAGAATGATGCTTTTAGTCCGAGGTAGAGAAAAAGTTTTAATTTAATTATTTTTGCGGACTTTAAAGACTTTTATTCGAATACTTTATTAAAAGTTTCGAAAATTTGAAAAATTCGTTTCAGATCAATAGTCCGTATCAGGCAATAAAAGAAGCGCAGAATATAATCTTTAGTACATAGATAATCCCTGCTTCTCTAGAGAGTATAAATTCTGCTTAAGTTTTAATTTATGTAATTGTCTTTCTAATTTATGGGGTTGAGAATTACGTTGGTACCTTATACAGAATTCTTATCCTTAGAAATTTCATAATTAAATTCTTAGTTTCATCTCAACAACAGACTATTAATTTTCCTCCAAGTAAAATCTCATTAATCAAAGTACAAACGGATTTCCTAAACATTTTATAGTTTTTACCCGAGAAAAATAAAATTCCTCCCCCTTTTACATCAAGTTGGATTCCACAAATTCTCAGCGGCACAGAAAAATATTGGCACAATTCGATCCGTAAACTTTCTCGGGCAAACTTCGGAAAAAGAGTGAAGGGGACAGTTTAGAATAATCTGTTTTTCTATTTATCAGCCCGACGGACCGGGCGTGTTTGTCTTCCGTCCTGTCGCGAACTTTCGCGGCCAAAGAGACTCCAGAAAGCTCGGAATTGAAATCCGAAACGTTCAGCCGTGAAAATCGAGGGCCGCGCGAACGAAAAACTTTTGTAAAAGTAAATTCATACCGAGCATCCCCCGTTCCGTTATTAAACTTACTTAACTTCGCGAGACGGAAAGCCGCCGCCGTCGCTTTCGAAATAACTCGAAGCCTCGCTCTCAGCGAGGCAAAAACCGTCGTAATACTGCGGCTCTTACTTCGGACGGCTAATCCGCGATAAATGTTTCTCGCGGCTCCCGGAGGCCGGGATTGCACCGCGACGTAATCCCCGTGTACTTGAAACAAAAGGGTAGGTAAACTCGAGGGGGTTGGCTGCCGCTTTAGTCGTCCTCGCCGCATATTGCCCCACATTCCTCTAATTAAGAACGTGTATGATCCCGCGTACGAGAGCAGAGAGAGAGAGAGCGTTACATCGCCTCGTGCCCTCTCCGCGGGAAGAGACAGCGCATCTCGTCGAGTCTCCAAAGGGGAACGGAGCGCGCGTCGAGCCAAATGGAAACTCGCGTTCGTCAACATTGAACGTTGCGCGCGCGCGCCTCGCACAGAGAGGGTAGGCTCGCTGACCGTACAAAAGCAATCACGAGGCGATACAGCGCGCGTAACGAGCGCGTCGACTTGGCGCAATCCGGAAATTAAGCCGCGAGCTAGGTGGCGGTCTACTCCTCCGCCGGAAGCTCTACGAGTTGATTCAAACAATGCTCGATTCGCGCTGCTGCGGCGGCTCGCGTACGATCGCGGAGAGAGTCTTTCGACCCCCCTCCCCTCTTAGCTCTCCCGGGCGAAAGCTCCCTTTGTTCGGACGAGTGTCGAGCGCCAAGACAGAAAGAGAGAGAGGGGGGAGCCTCGGTGCACTCGTGAAACTGCGAAACTGCACTTTTAATGCGTTCGAACTTTTACCTGAGCGCGCGCGAGAGACTCGACCTGCCGCGAGCGAAACTTCCCGGGTTATCGGTGCGTGAAAGCTCGTCGAAGGGCTTTCAGCAATTATTCAAAAGCTTCGAGAGCCGAGCCGAGCGGGCGAGAGAGCTCGCGAGAGAGCTGCCGCGCCGTTCGCCGAGAGTACAGCCTTGCGTTAGAAAAATTTTGCCTTCAAATTTACTAAATTTACCGGTAAATTTTCCGACGTTTTGCCGATGCTAAATATCGTGCGCGATGTTTAAGCGCACGATTCTTGGGCGCACGAAGGTTTCGTAATTTTTCTCGGTGCAATTTATCTCCGATCCGCCTCGTAAATACTTTATGGGAAATTTGACGAAGGAAACGAGAGAGGGACTAGACTTTAGCTGGGGCGAAATTAACGATGCGCAATGTTTACGAGAATGCTTTTACTGTTAATTTCTGACGACTTATTGAGCGCAGTGAGTAGATGCAGTAAATTTCGGTCTTAAACGGTTTCCGAAAAGTAATAACTTCGTAGATTATGAACAAATAAATATTTTTTATAATAAAACGACGGAGGTAACAGCAGTAATAATACTGTAACTTTTTTTAAATTAATTTTAATTATTCTTGTCAAAAAAAAACTTAAAAAACTTCTTTTAAAAAAAGTAAAGAGTAAAAAGTAAAAATGAAGGTAATTAACACTTCTTCTGTGACTTGCTGTCGAAAGGGTGCAGTGCTTTTAACGAAATGTCTCCCCCTCGCTTCAGAAAAACACAAAAGAACGAATTTTCCTTTCCTTTACTAGAAAGTAGAATCAACCTTTTTACAGGTTACTCGTATTTTCTCTCTGAAAGAGTTAAAAGTCGCTATACCTCCACTCCCCCCGATAGGGAACCCAACCCTCCGGGACATGTTTTTCGATCAGCTCCGTCGAAGTGTTTTCTGCAACTAAAAAGCGGAATCTACGTCCGGACGTAGATCCAATCTGTAACAATGCAATTTTTAAAAGCTCGCGCCGTCGGTTGAATTGAAAAAATAACAGACGCGAACGCTTCCGTAGAGAAGACTGAATAAAAGCTAGTTAAACGCCGCGGCACCTTCGAAGAAAATTGTTTTTTCTTTTTCCTCGCATTTTAGCAGGATAATTTCGCTTTAACTAGCCATCAGCACTGCAAGTGAGCGAAAGACAGTCGCTGCAAACGAGTACGGCCACGCGGACAGGAGGAGCCAAAGCAGTGGGTTAAGTGGGGATTTAAATTTTCGAGGAAATAAAATCTTAACTTGCGGTGTAAATAGCTCGAGCGCACTTGTTTGTCCGAAAGTTACACGAGGACCTTACGAGTTTTTGTAGTGAACTGGCGCCCGGCCTCCACTTCCTGCTCTCTCCAGCGATCATCGTTAAATGTTTTTACCGCGCAGCCTCCATTCGCACGTTTTTCCGTTCGTTCTCGCGTGATCTATGATATACTCTTATTTGTTTTTTGCGCAGTTATTTTTTGCTTTTTTTTTCAATTTAAATCAGTCGCTGCGGATTCGAATTAAAGCAACAAAGAGCTGCGGAATATATTTATTATATAATATTGTTAATTTTATTTTAATAAATTTTCCTTAATTTTTGTTTAAATGAATATAATGTTGTTAATAAGCTGATGATAGAAAAAAGTGGTCTGAATTGTCTGAGTGGTCTGTCTAATCGTGATTATAAGTACTAATGTGAAGCTTGAAATAGCCTGATCGATTTTTTTCAAGGAGGTATAATATAAGTTGTGAAATTCGACTAAAATGGTGGAAATTTCGTATTGCTATACTAGTACATTAAAGTGGATAGTTGAAAAATTACTTTCTTTGCACGGAAACGGAATTATTTAGCCTTGTTGATTGTGATAGAAAACCGGATTTTCGAGGCAGAAGCTTTCAATTCCAGTTTTGAATTTCGAAAGACTTTTTTCCCCATTTATTTAGTAATACATCTATATAAATAAACTATTCTGTGAACAATTTCAATATTGCGCATAGAATTAAAATTTTTAATTTGTTCTTCCCCGCTAATTTGACTAAATAATCAATTTTTCATCAATTTCAGTAAAACATTTTGAAATGCTTAAGCTTCTTTTAATTGCACGCAAATAAAAGGCAGGCTTATAACTTCAAGCGGCGAGTTAAGGAACTTTCTTAATTCAATGACCAGAGCTAATTAACATGCGAAAGGAAAGTGGAAAAGAAGATTATAGACGAAAGACAATTTCGGCAGTGCCTCAACAGCAAGATATTCCGACCGAGAAATACTCGCCCTGTAGTTTAAGGGGATCAAGGGCCTCGAATTGATAAGAGATCTCGGCCTTCCTACCTGTCTTTCTCCATCCCTCTCCCTCTGGACTTTATGCAAATTGCCGGTTTGAGATTGATATTCGGCTACAGGTAATTTTAGGCGTTCGAATTAGAAGCCTTTGAGGAATATGCGGACTGTAGCGTGCGTCTACGTGGCGCTGAAATAGCACTTAGCACGGAAACTGTTTTGCGCAAGTTCGATGGTTAATGTAATGGAGTTTCATAATTACTTTTCGTGCGGTGTGTTCCGTTATCAATTGCTGGACTCGGACGATGATTCGAATTTTGTTTAAGCAGGGACTTTCGGGAAGTTGGCGTGACTGAGTTAATGACGGAAACTCACCGGGAATTACTACGTTATGCCCGCACTTTAGGACGTTCCGATTCTGCTTCTGCTGATATTTCAATTTCATGAGCAGGAATGAAGTTTCCCTACAGAGAACTTTGTACTCTACTTTTTCAACGTGATTGCCTGAGTGCCTTTCGATAAAATTTAGCATAACGATAATCGCAGAAATTTAAAAGCAAAATCGTATTTGAGAAATGAAATTATTCGAACGAAATAGTACAGCTGCACTTCAATATCATCATCGACAATTTAATTAACCGATTCAGTACATACATTCAGTAAAACCTATGTACAAAACGTCTGGCTTCTGCGTGCAATTGTCACCGCTCAAAGGATTCTGCTATTTATTTTGAAATTAAATTTCTTCAATTTCCTCGTATTAGTATCTGCTGATGTGCAAGGGAAATTGAAAAATGGATGTTAAAAATTCAATTAATTATCTAGTTCAAAAAAATAAAGCGAAAGATTATTTCATTATTGTCGGATCAAATCGTGGAATGCGAAATGCACGGAGGACTGAAAAATGTCATAAACGTGGAATCCGTTACATTATACTTTTAAATTTGCAGTTTATTAAATGAAATCGGTTTTCTCCCCTTTATATAGAATTTAAATGGCCTATAAAATGGGCTTTTGTTCATTTCATATAGAAATAGGAAAAGGCATAATTGGTTTTTTAAGCATAGCTCTGCTTCCCGATATCGAGTTCGACTTAATTCTAATTATAGTAAAAGTTCATTTTCATTTTAATAATGTATTATAAATGAATCAATTTTGATGGAATTATAAATATTCACATTTATACTACTAAAGAATCAATGAATAATCCGTATAGAATCATTCAAGCATGGAGTATTTTAAAAACACTTAAAAAGGTGTCTTCCGTAATTCATGAAGAAGTAGATTTATTAAAAATAGGACCAGCGTTTTCAGCGTTTTGACGAGTTATGTAACGAATCGATGCTCAACTCGGGAACTCTTATTGGCATCAATCCATAACTCATCATTCAAACGGCGAAAACTTGGCTTCTTGCTCGGGGAATGATACTATGTTTTGAAGAGTATCACAGTCATTCAAGAACATCCTTCTATTTATTATCCCTGTTGTATCTCGCGAATCTATGAATAAGTTTTGCATGTATTATTCTCGATACATCATCGCTGCTTCTCTACACGACTGCATTACATATATAGAAAAACAGGGACTTCCTTAAGATAAAATTAAGAATATTGTCTTTCCCCTTAACATTACTCGGATAACGACCAAACGTCGTTTGTCACCACCCAAACATTCCTCAATCCAGTAGCGGCGCCTCACAACTCCTATAATCAATGAATCAATGAAAACGAGTTAAAAGGCTCCAGCAATCAGGGCAATAAAAGTGTGAAAGGACGGAAACAGCCAGTAGAACGTTGCGTAACGAGCCTATAAACAAAGCTCGAAAGTTTTCCAATCTCAGCGGCGGCAGCAGCAGCAGCGGCAGCTTGCGCTCCCTCCTCTGCCCCCCCCCCCCCCCCCCCCCCCCCCCCCCCCCC
>UCOM01003768.1:0-15807 GCA_900474385.1 Ormyrus pomaceus
CCCCTCGAAAGAGAGAGCCTCTGAAACGATCCGGCGCGAATGCGCGATCCGCGCTAAATTGAACGTTCGCCCCTCGTTCCGCGCGCCGAAAAAATCGATCCCCGCATCAAACTCAAATATGTTATTTCGATTAATTAGCCGGTGCCGCGGCCCCGGGAAACCTATATAGTCGACCCCATTAAGCGGCAGCTCGAAATGTATTCGGTTTTTCGAAGGAGTTCCCGCTGCGCGAATTACTTCGTATAATTTAAATTGCAGTAAAACTCGGTGCATTTCCAGCGGATTTCAATGTCACGCGTGACGTGCGTCCAGTACTTGGCCCCCTCTCCCCCCGCCCCTCCTCCCCCCTCTCTCTCTCTCTCTCTCTCTCTCTCTGAACTGGGAATCTAGAATTTTGCGACCTTGACCAAAGCCGCGGCGCAACTCGCTGTCGGGTCAAACTGGGTTTACCTGCCACGCCAACTCAAAGCCAGCAAAACTAAAGCAATTACTTTTTGCTCCAGTAAATACGTAAATGATGCTGGCTCCGCGCGAGGTTGCGCAACACACACCACTCGCATATTTTTCACACTTTCGCGTGTTTAAACTGCATTTTTTTCAATTCTCCAAGTGGGAACAAAGACTTGGTCCGCTTAAAAGTGTTTAAATTCTTTAGTATTATTTTTATGAAAATGATTTCAATTATACAAATATTCCCAAACGAATGACGATGAGAGGCCTTTAAATTCTGAAGAATAGTCTGATTATACTTATAGCCCAAAATTGACGAGTCTGAATCGGTGCTTCGGGGCTGTATTGACGGGTTAATAGCGCCGAACCATTTACGATGTCCATCAAAACTGGCCGTCGACGTAAAAATTTTACTTCACTTTCACAATTGAATCATAATTTTTCGCTGGCCTCCGCCGCGCTTCGTGAAACGGCCCGTATTTCAATTTCTCTTAATTCTCCGGACGTTAATTATAAAGGATCGAGCTTAATAAATTTTTCATTAAAGCAAAAGAATTGACTTAAAGACCGTTAAAGATTAAAAGGGCGCCGGCCGCTTTTCATTAATATCGCACTTTGTAGTTGAAATTTGATTTTTTAAGAAAATTAAAATTTAATGATGAACATTGTGAACTTTGCAGTATTAAAGCAGATAATGCATAAGAGGAAAAGGTAAGTTACCGCATTGCATGCGGTAAATTTTATTACATTCATAATTAAATCTTTCCTATCTCGCATTTACATACCAAACTAAGCGCTCGTTATTTCTGAACTATCTCGTTGAATATTCGAAACGAAATTCATACGCGGATAAAAGCCTTGCCTTAAACTTTAAATTAGAGACGAGGAAAGGAAAGCGCCGACGGACGTTATTTAAGAAAGCGCGCGCAATATAAACATTAATAAAAAAAAGGCCGCCGAAAAAGTTGCTACGTACCGCCAAAGGACGCTGCACCTTAACTTCGCGAAAGAATCACCGCAGCCTCGCGGGGAAGTAAAATTGAGCACGTCGGCTGTTTGCCGAGGTGACCGCTCGGCTCTTGTAAGAACGACTGTTTAACTCTTACTGGCCCCTCGGTCGCGGTCGCCGCGCGAGAGCTTTCTCGAAACAAGTTTTTCCCGGACCGCAGGCCAGGCAGCAGGCACCCCGAGAGCAAATGCTCGAACTTCAGCCGGGTATAATAAGGTGAGGAGGCGCATTTCCACGTTCGCATTTACCTCGAGTGCCCGTAAAAAGAAACTACGCCTGTACGGCCATTAAAAGACGAAAAAAAAGAAACGGGCGGCGCTTCTTCTTTTTTTTTTTTTTGCTTTTCTTATATATAATACTAAGACCGTAGAATGCAACTAAAAATTCGTTGTTTTTCCCGGTGTGAGCTCGTTAAAATTTACACCTGGCCCTCGAAATTAAACGTGCAAGGGAAGAAACCGAGTGGCGCGGGGCTAAAATAATCTGCAAAATATCATCTCGTCGTTTAAAACGCAATGATAGTCCCCGAAACTTAGCGAATAAAAGATCTATCAAGCGCGAGTCTCGCGCGCCAAGGGGAGAGATCGTAAAAGCCGGGCTCTTTAAAACTTTTCGTTTCTCCGTTTGACGTTAATGGAATTCTCGCCGGGTCGTCGCGTGCGTGGGCAAAGTGCGCGCGGCACTAATTCAATACAAACACCCCGACAGAGAGAGAGAGAAAGGCAGCGGCGGCGAAAACGAGCCCGGGAAAATTTCCCTCTCGCGTCGTCCCAGTGTTTTCTAAATTATCGGAAACCGCGGGCGGAAGGGGAAAAAAGTCGCGCGCGCGCGTACCCGAACTACATCACGCCGCGCAAGATTTCCTCCCCCTGTACCCTCCGCTCCTCGCGAACATGCCCCGGCGAGCTCCGAGAATACGTAAAAAGAGGTCGAATTTACTCGAGGATCGCGCCGCCACCGCCGCCGTGTCGCACCTAGAAATTCTGGGCGCCGCGGAGGGAGCTGCGCGACTGCGATGGGGAGGGAAAGGGTTTATTACGCGATATATAGTCCGCTGGCTTCGGCGCGCGCGAGTTTCGGCGCGATCTGCTTTAACGATTTCGCGCTTGAATTATTTTTCTGATAACGCGCGCGTACATGTTGCGAATATAATTGTAGATTACGAGCCGACTGCGAATGTTGGAAGGCCGAGGGATGGGGGGGCTTTTGCGAGACCCGAAATTTATTATGCAAAGTGGCGCCCGCTGTAAGGTTTAATCTAATTATTTATTGGATGCGTTTTTTTTTTCTTCTTTTTTTTTTTAAAGAAAAGAGAGGGTGCTTTTCTTTTAGCGGAAGATTTTATCTGTTGGCTTCGCCGAGAATCCTTGAATTTTAAACTTCCTTTGGCCTAGATGTTTAAGTGGAGCATAAAATTAACAAAAAGTGAGCGCTTTATGATATAAAATTGTTTGTTTAAGGCAAGGACGGAACTTTTACGCAAACTACGTTGATAATATTTAATCTAACCAATGCTGTAAATAGATTTTATAAAAATAATAATAACCAGCATATGAAAAGTATTTTAAAACTCGACATCGACAGGATATTGGTGTACTAAAAAAAACAATAAAATTATAATTTCGGAAACGTCAAACTTTTATTTTCCCAAAAACAACCCATTGGTACATAATTGCATTAATTTTTATTTTAATATTCTCGATAAAAGATTCTACGAAATAATATACCATAAAAGTGTTTTTTTTTTCACTGCACTCATCGATAATTAATTTATTTAGCGAATTTCCTCCTTTTCCAATATCCTAATAACTTAAATCGCATCAGGTTATTCGGCCGACAAGCATTACGGGCAGTAAAAGCTCTCTTGCCCGAGCGGCAAAAGAAGACATTGAAGAGTATTAAAGTAAGAGAGCTAAGTGAAAAGCGTCGAGATTTTGATGCGCGCGTCCTCCTCTCCCCCTCCTCCTCCTCCTCCACCTCCACCTCCTCCCTTCGAGCACGTATTTTCCGGACGTCCGATCGCCTGACGAAGGAACGCCCGGAATCCCCTCCGACAAGGAAGATTTTATTGCTGTCGCCATTTGCGTTCGCGTACCTCCCGGATCCGAAACTCCGGGGAGCGCGGCCCGTTTTCGAGAAAGGGGACATTCAATAACGGGCCACGTCGCGGAATCGCATTTAGATTGGCGCAAGACCGATGGCGGAGTTCCTCGGCGCGCCTCGAGGCCGCGGACTTGATTCGGGGGCCCCGGCGATGAATCAAAGCGCGGCCGACTGCTTTTTTCTTTTTTTTTTTTTCTTTTCTTTTCCTTTTTCCTTGCTCAGCGAGTCTTTTAAGGGTGCATAAATTTAAGCAGGCGAGAATGAAAACTCACCGCCGCCGCGTCGATTCCCCAAGCGGCGGGCCTCGCTTTAATAGCTTGTTTTTATACGCTCTCCTTTTGTACCCGTCGCTGGATACATCGTTCATTCGGATCGGCGATCGACTAAGAGATGCGGCCGACTCGATAAACTCCTAATGGGATATTTTATCTGTTTTAAAGATTTAGGGAGAGCTTGGGATTACCGGGATTACCGAAAGCTGTCGTTATTCGTATATATATCTTTTTATTGGGAAAAGTTTGTCGGGGATATATTGCGCAAAGTTCATTTTCCAAATTTACATACACGAACGAGCAAATTAAGAAACTTGGTTGAGTAATAGTGGAGTGAAGAGACGTTGTGTAATGTACAGTGTAATAATCGGATGATAAAGAAGACAAATGCGGCAAAATTTTCAGATTCCAAGTTGAGAATAGAATATAGATTGGAGTAGAATTTGTTTGCGAAAACAATCAGAGTGCTTTCAAAACGCCAAAACACGCCATTAAGCCATTTACATTGGCGCGTACAAATGCAAACGGCACTCAAACTAAAGTTCATCTATCCCGTAATTATTTGACGCGTTTGACCTCGTCCCAGCCCCTTTTCATCGAGATAGAAAAAGCTTTCGAAAAAGCGCCAAAACCATTTGCTTACGCTTCAGAAGCCCGAGGGACAGACTGTCAAATCGGGGCGAGCCATCGCTTTAAATGCGCTTACGGCGAACCAGCTGGAAAACGGCATTTATGACAACTCGCGTAAACGGTAAAAGGGCTCGACGCTTCATCGCCGCCGTCGATTTTGCATTTTCCTGTTGTTTTTTTTCTCTCTCTCTCTCTCTCTCTCTGCCCGGCGGGGACGGCCGATACGCGGATTTTAAATTTCATAGCCGCCGCCGTCGCCGCCGAAAACGGGTAATGTAAAAGCAGTAACGCGCGCCGCGTAAATAACGTTCTCGTCGAACTGTCTGGGTCGGCCATTTTATTTCGGGCTTCCTCCACTATTTTCCGCTTTATTTTTCGCGAAATGGATTTTATAATCCGTCTGTTTTACTGCGCTAAATAAAACATCGACGAGGCCGTATGGGGAGGGCTTTGATGTTCAGGGCTGCGCATCAAACTTTCAAATCCGTGTTTACTCGGGCAGGAATTCGGTAGCCTAAACCAATATCTATCCACCCCCTTCCCCCCCCCCCCCCCCGCGCTGAAAATGGGGCTCAAAGAAAATTGATAAACACAATCGTCGGGGAGCTATTAATGCGCGTATTAACCAGCAAATTGTAAACTGCGCGGAACGTTTGGAAATCGCGACTAAAGGATATGATTTCAATTACAGGCCGAAAACGCAATTACAAAATAATCTCCTCGTTGTATCGATGCGCTCCTCTCTCTTTCCCTCTGCGTAACGCGGGGACTACGTAATGCAAATTAACCGTGGCTCGGATAACGGGCGCGGGCCGCGCCGAGAGGCAGCGAACTGGTAATTAATAACTCGCGTGCCTTCGGGCGGCTTCCGTTTTTGATCGTCCGAGAGAGAGAGAGAGCGACGTGTGCCGGCCGTGTGCTCCGCTAATCAGCCTCAATTACGGCGCGAAGAATATCGGATCGGGGGCGGCTGCCAGTAATTGATAGTGCACGTCCGAACGTATACGAGGGATCGATCGCTTAATGAGAAACGCTCGCGCGCGCGGACGACCACGCTGTCGACAATTATTTTCGCGAGCTTATACGCCCAGGCCGATGATGATGAGCGCGCAGCGCTGCTATCTCTCTCTCTCTCTCTCTCTCTCCTGTCTTTGACGCGCTTCATTCGATTACGAAGGTCGCGCGATTAATCGCTTTTCGAAATGAGCTTCGTTATTAATGCCGTCGAGTGCGCGTTAAAGGATCGCTCGCTATTGCGCAAAAGTCTTTAGCGCCGAGGTGGAAATCGAAAATTCATCGGGTCGAAGTTATATATTCCGCGCCACGCGTCCCTCGTTTCTCTAGTGCCTCGCGGCGCAGCCAACGAGAGTCTTGTTTTACAAGAGCGCGAAAAGCTAAATTAATAAAGCCTAAACGTCCGCTCTTGCTTCGCGAAAAGCAGTCGGAAAAAGCAGAGAGAGAGAGAGAGAGAGAACTCAGCGTGCGACACGTGCCTCGGAAAGGCTCTCGCGAAGGATGCATGAAAAGACACGGGGGAACGGGGCAAACATATAGAGGAGGCTATTTGCGTCGTAGAAAATGTAAATACGCTCAGTGGCGCGTGACCCTTACCACTCGGCACGTTTCGCTCTTACTGTCGGCTGCTCTCCCCGTCGCGGCACATGTTTCAATTTCACATTTCCTGGCCCGGGAGGAAAGCCTCTCTTCCCGCGGCGCACCGAGGAGCAGCGACGGCCAGCGGCAGCGGCAACGGCAGTCGTAAGCGGGCACTGATATCTCTCCGCACGTGTCTTCGAAAGCACACTCCCTCTCTCCCCCTTCGGTATACAAAACACTACGTCGCAGTAAGGGATGCCTCTCTCTCTCTCGCGGCGGAGCTCCCGTTTTCGATCCCTCTCTCTCTCTCTCACGAAGCGAGCGCGCGCGCGTCGACGATGCGGTGCGGAGCAGGGATGCTGCGCGACTGACGGCGGCGATCGCAGCGCCTGGCGCAACCCCCCCGGAAAAGCGAGAAGCCGCGCGCCGAGCGCGAGGGGCAGAGAGAGAGAGAGAGAGAGGAGGATGCGCGAGATAGATAGAGAGGGTGGAGGACGCGTGGGAGCTGCTCGAGGCCGCGACCGAGCAACCCTTTTTCGCAGCGACGCTTTTTCTTTTTTTTTTTTCTTTTTTTTTTTTCAACCCGTTAGCCCCCGCGTCGCGGCGCAGAAACCGAAAATCAAGCGATCCCGACCCCGCCGATTTTATATACCTGCACCTATATATATCGGGGGCGGACGATTTGCGCGGTGAAATATAATTGGCTAATTGCGTATAACGTTTCGGCGACTGTCGCGGAAGTCGTTCGCATTCATTAGCCGACGATAATATCGATGTTTGGCCGCGGCGCGATTGAAACTGCGACGTTAATGTTATGCTGATGCGACGAACAACGTACGCTCCCCGGCGGTTTGGAGCGTTATATCGGTGCGCTCGTCTCGCGGTGCCGTTTACAGCAAGTTTTAAGTGGATTTACTTCGGCGGTTGGAGGAGGGCAGGGGCTATACAAAAGTAAATCGGCAAAGCGCGACTGCGGAGGGCAAATCTCGGCTAAGGTCTCGATGATAGGGCCACTTTATTCGCGAACGGCAAGCAGCCGCAAGTATCGAGGGACTTATGCAAATCGGATACGACGAAGATGGATGGTATTACGGGGAGCGCGGCGATGTTTTTTCCGCCGCGGCGTGCTTTGCTCCGGATTAAGTATCGTAAGAAGCTTATTCAGCCTGGCCGCCGGCTGGCCTTTTTTTTTTAACGTCGCGGCCTCGAGCCTTCTTATATACCACCGCGACGACGACGCTTCCGTTTCGACGCATTCTGCAAGCTCGGTCGCCTTGTCCGCGGGGTTTACGCTCGTCGCAGGACGATGGTCAACGCGATGCTTAACGAATCTGGGAAGGAAGCGGAAAAATATTTTATGCTAATGAGCTGGCGGCTGCTCCGAAGTCATTAATTTTTCTCGGACCGAGTTGCTCCTGTTTTGCTTAATAAACATTAATTCTAATTAGCGTTATTTTTTTAATCTTATTATAAGGGACGGTGGGCATTAAAATTTTAAAAGCAATGAAATTGTTACGATGCTAATTAGTTTCTTGATGAGCCGCGTGCGCGCGGCTTAAAAAATGTTTCTTTAACGCTTCGCGGAAACTTTCTCTTCTTTTAATCTATAATTCCTCTGTACCTCGCGCCCTCTTCGCTAAACAATATTGTCTCCTCTCTCCGCTGAGCTTTTAAGATTATTACAAACTTGGCTCGACGATGCACACCCGAATAAGCGTTTCGGAAAGCGGCGCAAAACAGCCTTCCTGGAACATTGGACCGAAAATCCAAAGGGCGCGCGAGGAGTCGGAAGTTTCGCCAAAACAAGGATGAAGAAATTGTTACGTCACCGAGCGGCGGTCGGACCCTTACCCATTAAGATTACTTTTCGCGGGGCGTCTTCGGAATCCCCCCGAAACTTCCTTAAGTAGCTTACTGTCCGCCAAATGCGGGAGTTATTGAGTCGATGCCAGGAACTTGAGTTTAGGTTCATATAGCGGGTTCCTACCGATTTCGCAGTGTTATTTTACTCGTTGAGTTGTCGGGACGGAGGGATGTAGCGGAAAATCGCCGCTGAATTTCCCCGCGGATAACCGAGAACAAAAAAAAAAAAAAAATGTCAAACCGCGAAGCTCATTTTAATTGAGCACGTCGCCGCGGAGATAAAAATGTTGTACTCTTGAAAAAACAGGATAAACGGCTTTTTCCTGGAAAAAATCGTCGAACGAGTGAAAAATGAATGCCCCGCATTAAAAAATGAACATCGCCGTCCGGCCAAATTACCCGAACGCGCAAAGCGAAGTGGGCAAAGATTATAGCGGTACTTTTAATCTTTTAATGTTTCAGTAAAGCGGCCAGCGATCCCTTTATCTGGCAACGAACGACTTATCACTTATGGATGACG
Organism: Ormyrus pomaceus; assembly: GCA_900474385.1. NCBI lineage: Eukaryota > Metazoa > Arthropoda > Insecta > Hymenoptera > Ormyridae > Ormyrus > Ormyrus pomaceus. The sequence continues at coordinate 8,444 of UCOM01003768.1, forward strand.
CGGCGGACTTAACAAATGCGTTTCATTACGTCTAATCCTCGCGAGAGAGAGAGAGAGAGAGAGAGAAAGAGCTACTGGAGCTGCTTGGCTCTCCATACGAGCGAGTCGCGGCAGTTACAGTTATATTACATTGCCTCTTTTATGAGGCGCATAATAAACAGGATTCACGGCAAACGTACACAGGAGAGAGAGAGAGAGAGAGAGGCTTGGAAGCGACCGCGCGAATTTACGTTAACGTTTTTCCTTCTATTTATGTTGACTGCGATCAATAATTCAATGACATTACACCGTTTCCCGCATTCTCTCCATAAAAAAAGCGCCGCGGTGGACGCGAATAACGCGACTATTTCTGGTATGGCTCAAAACGAAGCAGGCACTCGACCTGGCGATAAACTGGTGTTTACGGTGTGTGCCGAGGGATCGACGAAAGATTTTAAAAACCTCTCTTTAATTAATGAATTTTTAAAGCTCGGCGAGGCGAGGCCAGAATTTATTTTTGCAAAAAAAAAGGAAATATGCTTCCGTTTTGCTTTCTTTCCTTAATTGGTTTCGCTTTTCAGGATTGTTATTAACTGGAGAGAGGAAACTGGAGCTGGTGCTACTTCTCGCTGCGCGAAAATATATCTTATTAAATTATTTTCACTCTTGCTTTTTATAAACATTTTTTTTCCACGAATACAGAATACTCGATTAAATGAATAATAACGTTAAATGTACGTAAAATATTACTCTTTTTATTTATTTACAGATTAAAAAATGTTACAAACGCATGCGGTATTTTTAAAATATTGTATATAATATAACCGCCTGAGGAGATTAAAAAATTCATTCGTTAATACTAAATAATAAATATTAATTTAATGTAGATATATTCTGTGAGGTAAATTGTAAAAATATCAGTATTCAAACGAAATCCTTTCGGACCACTTTGGTGTCATTGCTGATTAAAAGATACTCCACGTTTACGTCCTTATTTTCTTCAAATGCAGTAGGTTTGATGTATTCGTAGCTTAGCATTTTATTGTTCAGTGCTTTTTCAAGCAACTCCCAAGAAGGTAATTTGTGGTCTTCAAAATTCTCCTCCCTCTCGATATTGATTGCACTTCTGGGTCGAACTTTTAAAGACTTTCCGTCGTCCTGCATTGCTCCTTCGGATTTCACTTTCGTAAATGTACTGTTGCAACTGACACTATCCCACAGCGGAGACGTTCCTGAGGGCATGAAATTATTAAAAGAAATTTTATCACTTGACAATTTAAAAATCAAATCAAATTAAAATCATATTTTAAAAGTAATTTTCAGTTTATTTGAATAAAAGTAATAAGATTCATTAAAATTTATCAATATTTGATCTGAATTTCGGCAAAATAATATTATACGTAACATGTACTCAAAAATCTAATTATTGTAACAGTTTGTTCATTATTATATTTGCAAATAATTGAATAAATCAACAAAAATAAAATAATTTCTTAAACGCGTAGATAATGAATTATCGAATAATATTCCTGACAACATTTTGTGCGTGTACACATTATCGATCCAATTTTTCTAGGTCGAAAAATTTTTCTTTACATCAGTTTTCAATATACTGCTTGCGCTCGAGCAAGCATAAAAAACCTATAATAAATTTCTATAAAATGTCTTAAAAGCAAATTTAAAAAAAAAAAAAAAAAAAAACCCCGCCCGACAAAATTTGAAAAATACTCCTTCCGCCCTACTTTCGTTCAACAATTTCTTATTTGCAACCTACGATATCTCACCTCGAACGGAGTCCCAGACAGCTGTATAGTGTCTTTTGAGCCTGCCCCGGCCAACGGAGCCAGCCGCGGAGCCCCAGGACGCCATTGACGTCGCGTCCCACGAAGGAAGCTGACTCCTGCTCCTCAGTCCCCTCGTTAAAGTATCGTGAATCTCTAAAATCTCCCGCTGCAGCTGCAGCTGACGTTCCAGTATGATTCGCTGCTGCCGAGTTCTCGGTGAATACCGCGCCTCCGTCGGCGGCTCGTACAATTTCGATTCAGACCTGCGAATTCGCGTTAAAAGCCTCGTTAAATTCGTGAAATTTTCGCTTTTCAATCAGCGCCTCCGCCCCCCCCCTCTCTCCCTAAAAGCGGTATATGCACTGCATTTAATTACTTTCTCACGCGCGAGTCAACCCGCGCGCGCGCGCATTACACGGATCCGGCAGATTTTTCGCCCGCCGGATATAATTCGCCTGGAATACCATTCAATTTCGTCAGCTCGATGGCCGTCAAATATAATGCCGCATCTGGATTGACGCATCAATTTGTTAATTAATCCTATTTGCAGAAACATTGATCGAGCCTCGATTCGATATTGCAAAAAGAGATCCCCCCTCGCCGGATACAACTCCAAAATTAACCTTCAAAGGGCAAGTCCTCCAATTCTCAAGCCGAAACGAAAACAACGCGGGGGGAACGGCGCTCTCGGCCGCCGCTCGATATATATATATAAATTCGGCGATTTAATCTCGGCGCGTAAATCAGGATGCGTATCTTCGGCCGAAAATTTAAATCCCGAGTGTACACCGCGGGAGCGTAAATCAGCGCGTGCAGTCGAGGCGCTGCCCGAGAGCCGATGGCCGCGCGTCGCGGGAGTATAATTTCTAACGGGCCGCGCGGCCCGCTTTACGAAGTGAAAATGACGCGCGCGCGTCACGGAGCTCTAACTCCCCCCCACCACCATCCCCGACGTTACGTCGACGGCTCTCGGGCCGCCAAATTGGCTTATGCCGATTCAATTATCCGGGCCGCGCCGCGCGCGGCGTCCTCGCGCGGTAACGCGGCTCTTAGATTTGTGGCAACGACGGGGAGAGGCAATATCCGAAGGACGCTGAGTTACGCGGAACGCGAGAGAGGAGGTGCGGGGGCGGCTGCTTTACGCGGACCGTCACTTCTGATTTTTGAGCCAGCTGGAAACGAGCGGGGAAGTGGTAATTTTGAAGCGAGTTTCCGGATTTGGATGTGAAGAGAATTTTTTTGTTCCGTCCGACCGAACCGCGAAGCATCTACTTAAGCGTCGTGTAAATTAGTTAGCTGATATTGCAAGTAACGGCGTAACTCTGTTTGAGTGGCCCGTATTGTAAGTTTTGAGATGGCGAGATTTAGTAAATGTAAAGCGCTTTTGGGTAACGAAACCAAGTAGTTGATGAATTATATGCAAAGCCGACATGATAATGGTGTTATCGCAGCTTCGGCGAGTTAGCAACTTCCCATGAAATAATGCGGGTTGAAGGCTGTTGGCAAAATTGACCGGGCAGAAGATCAATGCGTCGGAACTTTAACTCAATTCCAATTTCAACTTTCTTACGGGGTTACATCTAGTTGCGTTTTCAATGCCCCGTTCCATTTGAATTTTGACATTCGATCCTCCGATTGGAGAAAATCGATCGCATTTGCAACAAGGATAATCCGATGTTCATGGAAATTCTAGGAATTCAGATAAAGCTTCGAATTCTGTCGGTATTATCTTGCAGATGCGGCAGTTTTTTTATTCTACTATAATATATATAGATTTTAATTATTTTATTCGGTTATGTAATAATTGCTTTTATTTCACGTAATTCACTGAGATTCGCATTTGAATATTCATGTATTTCCATTTCAATATTTAATACGTCTTTTTCTATTTTCTACTTCTTAATAATGGAATTTAATATGGAAATAAAATATTTTTTTAATATTCTTTTATAAAATACTTTTACTTTACTTTTGTAAATTTTTCTGGTAAATAAATAAATAAATAAAAAATAGAAAATGTCTAACGATATTTTTACTTTTAATAAATAAATTAATTTTTAATGCATATCAATGTATAATAAAAAAGTATTGCATTTTATTTGAAATACTGATAAAAATAAAACGAACTCAGACAGAACGTAGTTTAATAAAAGTGTCTATTTATATAAAGAAAGCTACTTCACTCTCAATATATGCGCTCTCAACCCTAATAATTATCCTCATCGAATAAAAAACAATCGAATTACTCCGGCGACCTGCAATTACACCCGAAATTTCATTGCTGCAATTGCAGCGAATAAATCGGCGCCTCCTGTACCCCGGAAAAGCGCGCGGCAAATCCAGCGCTAAAAACCGGCGGTGTTCGCGGGCCAAAAGCGCATAAAACCAGACGAGCTCCGGGCCAGATAAAGATCGCGGCGCCTAATCTAACGGGGCTCGGGAAAAAAGGCCGCCGCGGCGAAATATAACCGGCGCCGGGGCAAATTCGATCGGCCGCCGGGCTTACGTCTCTCTCTCTCTCTCTCTCTCTTTCCCTTCCGCGCGAAATCGCAGAAATATATAGATACCCGTATATGCAGGCTGTATCTGCAGGCTGGGCTTGGAAAACGAACGAACGGATCTCTCTCTCTCTCTCTCTCTCACTCCTCCCTCGAATTGGCCCGGGGGCTTCGTTGGCTTTTCCCGCGCGGAAAACCACAATAATTCGACACGGCTATCGCCCTCCGCGCTCTGCGGCGGGAGAGAATCGACGGGGGAGGAGGAGGCCGGAGCGGGGTCAAGGGGAAATTTCAGCTCGGTCGCGCGTCCGACTGCCTCCTCTCCGCTGCTCCCGAGGCTTTGTATTGAAATCGCTTCTGACCGCCGCCCCCCCGCAAAGATCTGCTTTGAGACTTTTTGCCTGCGTTTAACTTACGTTTGAAGGCCGCGACCGGGAAAAGATACTCGCAACTGGGATTCAAGTGAGAGGTATCAACCTGTTTCGAGGCATTTAAAAAAGAAAGAATTATAAACGTGATTTAGAAGAATTTTTATTTACTAGTTTTTTTTTTTTTTTAACAATTGAATTGTGTATTAAAACAGCCTGATTTTGAAATTATGTATCTATGAAGTTTAAATAATAATTTTGATATTAATTCTCATATTTGACGTTTATTGATACGAAGAATACGCTTAATATAATACCAGTAATCCTCCCGCTAATCATTCCACGGTGTTTTGATTTCGCCCGATTAATTATTTGCTTTCTCTTCCCTCCTTCTCTGCTTAAAATACTTGCGATTCCTTCGATATTATCGGAATCTCATTGTACTCAAAGTTACTAATCGATATCAAGCTTCCGAAAAACGAAAACAAAGGGAAAAGGTCATTAAAAGTTATGCGAATTATGAGGCTGCTTTACTGTTTTGTACTTTATTGACAATATTATTTCAATAATGCCGCATAAATTAATTTTCGTTAATTAATTATCTCGCATAAACATGCCGATTACTTTTTAATAAATTTTATCGCACAATTTCTTAGCTTATACTCTGCAGTATGATTAATATTAGTATTTCATTAATACAAATAAATATAAATAATAATAATAATATATTTATTTATATAAATATTGCAATAATTTCTCTATCTCACTTATTTATCATTAATTATGTATCAGTATATAATTAAATTTTAATAAAATTTAGTAAGTAATTGAAAGAGTAATACACAGCATGTACAAAAATAAGATAATATTAATTTCGTGAAATCTGTACTAAATATTCAAAAATTCCGTAACATTTAATCCTGTATTTAATTTAACTCAAAGGTATGTTTATTTTCCTCCGTTTCAGGCTTTCCATATTGCAAAATGCACACATAATATTTGCTTACGAAAACACCCTAATACATTAAAATTCATCGCACTCGCGCGTAATTTTTAGTTAAATTTCCCGCCGAAAGCATTCGCCCATTAATTTTCCATCCCTCTTAAAATTCAAGAGAGCACCCATATAGCCCCTTCGCGAGACGCAGCCGCATCTCAGCCGTTCGGCGATCTCCAGTTGCCAATCGAGCCCGGGCAAATCGAATTTTCGCCATCCGGGAGCCCGGCGGCAGGAAGCATCCATCGCAGCTCTCGCGTATAAGACAAGAGAAACGGCGCATACCTGGGAGTGTAGAGCTGTCGGTGGCCGCCGGGGGTCGAGTTATCGGGGCAGCTGGCTCGTCTCAGTCTGCGGGCGGCCTCCCGCGACACGCGCTGCACCAGCTCGAGCATCGCCGTGCGCTCCTGCTGCGGTAAGACCTGCGCCGCCTCCTGCAGCACCTGCAAAAATTCAACGGCTAAATGGGGGAGACAGCGAGTAATGGGGGGGGGGCGACACGAGTCGATGGATTATATAGAACGGATGAGGGAGGGAGGGAGATGTCGAGCTGAATTGAGGGTCTGGAAACCAATAGGAGACGAAACGTAATTTCGCCAAATAAGTATTGTCCAAGTACAATATTTTGTCAAATTGCTTAAAATGAAATTTGAAAAGTTAGCTTCGGTGGAGAATTCCCTTGCGCATCTTTTTCCCAAATAAACTATATTAATAATTTTTATAGTTCATGAAATATTTAAACAAAAAGTCAGTTTTGCGAAAAAAAATTTAATGTTTTTTTTTACTTCAACTCCCGATCGTAATAACATTTGTAAATATTTATATTTCTATTTGAAACTTTTACATGACAAACTTCAATGTATTCTTCATACTAAATAGGTTCAATAGGATATTTTGCCGTTTCACGTTCTGCCTGCGCAGTGTCTAATTTTTAGAAAGCCCAAATCCAAAATGGACTATTTTAATTTACTGAAATTTATTGTTTTTTAAGAAAAATTAACGAAAAACGCAGAGAAGTTACTTCTCTGAATATCTTCAAAACAGAAAAGAAACGAAAAATATATTAAAAATAAATATAAATGATTTACTAAAAATATAACCGCTATTTCTCTCATTTTTCTAAAATAATCAACACTTGAATATAATATTGAAATAAAATTTTAACATTTTGAAAAATAACTTAAATAACAACAAAATCCAAACTAATCGATAGAATTCCTTTTTTCAAGCAGGTTCTTAATACACGTTTACGACAAAAATTTTATCAAAAAATAAAGTTTCAATTCAAGGCTAACTAAAGGCTGCTTAAAGGCTGAATAAGGGCTGGCTAACGGCTGCCCAAAGGTTGAACAAGGGCTGCCCAAAGGCTGAACAAGGGCTGACTAAAAGCTGCCCAAAGGTAGAACAAGGGCTGTCCAAAGGCTGAACAAGAGCTGACTAAAGGCTGTCCAAAGGCTGACTAAAAACTGAATAAAATCTTAATAATGAATATCTTCATTAAATAACTACACTTTTTGGTGAACAGGTATCCTATGTGCCGGAACTTATTTATTCGTTAATTTACGTTTTTTTAGAAATGTATCTCTTCACTATGTTAACATATTATTAGATTATTAAATTTAATTATGAAATTATTAGATTGCAGTATCTAATTTATGCTCAAAATTTATTAATTGAGGCGATTACTTTCACATAAGCGAGTGGGTGATGAACATTCTCCGGTCCCAAGTAATGCGAA